>KL262428.1:4756-16803 GCA_000699545.1 Podiceps cristatus | reverse complement strand
CAATGGCCAACCCTCACTTATACCAGGCATGTCATCCATGGTAAAGAATACTCTCTTTGGCCCATTCAGATCAACTCTTCTGGCTGTGCCCCTCCCAGGTGTTTGCACCTGCACATCAGCAAAGCTTGGGAAACCACAAGATGTCCTTGATCGTTCAGCAGCAACCAACACCAGCAGCGCGCTGTCACCATGTTTCACATACTAAATCCAGAACACAGGAGCTGCTGAAGACAAAACTAGCTCCGTCCTGGTTGAAACCAGAACAGCTGAAAAACTCAGAGGTTGGAAATGATAATGGAGAAGAAATTACTTTATGTACAATTTGTGTCACTCATGGTCCTAATCAATGAATCTTAATTGGAATAAAGGTATGAAGAAAGGCACCCTGTTCCCCTGGCCATGCCAGTCTTTATCACATGAAAGGAGAATAAACTAGACTGACATGCTGGCAAAACGGTTGCCATGTAACGGTTCTCTATGAACATTTGGATAGTAGGGTACCTACCTGGAAAAGCACACTTCTGAATAACTGTGAAATGTCTTTGAATAGCTAAATTCTTGAATGGATCTTAAACATCTCTTGCTCTCTGTATTCAGTTGCTTCTTTTGCACAGACCATGCCTGGCTTCAAAAGTCACAAACCTTACTATCTGCCAAACAGAGCAGCACTTGCTTATAGTCCAAAAGGAGAGCTCTGCGTAGTCAATACTATGAGCCCCACAGCAGTGCAAACTTAGGTACACTCTTGTTCAACAAAGTACATCTCCTGAACGTTTTCATCTTTATCTTGGCCTTTCATCAGGTTAAGAAATCTCTCTGAGCTAATGTTGAGCTGTCAGTTTACTATATACCAAATAGACCCCACCTGTTCTTTCTCAGGCTTTGTCTAGTAGTTGTCCTTGGAGGTGGAGAAATTCTGCTCCTACAGTGGAGCTTTTGGCCTTAGCACCTGTCCAATACACCTGCCAAATCATGTTTTGAACAAGAAACTATGGTCAAAAACTGAACTGAGGTGCATTGCTGTCTGACTCTGCCAGCTGTAACAAGTGTCATTTGCAGCAAGATGTAGAGTCCAAAAAAGTCACAATCTTTTTAAAGACTATTATGTTAGGAAAAGTAGACTCAGTAGAGGGGGAAAAGTAGGAATAAAAGCCATTCCACAGCTGAATAGGATTGAAAAAAATTGCTTTTGATTTTAGGAATGTTGTGTGTCTTTCCCACTTTCATTTTGGGCAGGAAACACCCTTGAGAAATCATCAGTGGAAAGAAACAATATTTGAGAGGAAGAAGCCTTATTTTCTCTACCCAGATATCATGCCCTGATACTTCTTAGTTTCCAGATTTGCCTTGATATAAAAAATCTGATTTGAGCCAAGTGCATAAAGAGGAACAGGGATGAATACCAAACTGATAATGAAGACGTCCTCTTAAAATATTTCATATACTGAACTTTTTGTGACTTGGGTTGTTTCTTAGCAAAAAGTCTTTTCTTTCCCTCCAGTGAATTTAAATACCCAAATGTAAACTCTTTTTCTCTGTCATTTTTCATTAGTTTACTGTCCAGCTATATATTACCCATAGTTTTTAATTCATTAGAGTAACTTGAAACTGTCAGTGCCTAAGGATTTAATTTTTAATTTATGTAATTTGCTTGAGAAAATACACTGCCTCAGGATTCTTCAGTTTACTTGCAGTTTCCTTTTTTAAGTGTGCTTAAAAAAGGAAATGAACATTTTACTGATGTTCATGCACACAGATCACACTGCATATGAACAAGTCACCTCAAAAATGTATATAAAACAAAATATCCCCAAGCATAAATATTCATTTAAGTAACTTCCTCTAAAACACCAGATTTTGAAAAATTAAGCTTTTCCTTATACCCTTCAATAAATTTCTAGTTCTGTCAGATGTTTATACAAAGGTTGAACCAAGCACAGTCAAGGGCTTTACTATTATAAAAATCTGCAGCAACCACCTGGTCCTGAAATTGGGAACATTATTTCCATTATATTATAATTTCATCAGTGACAGTCTTTAAGATGTTTAACACCAATATAGCTTTTCACAGGCTGAAGTGAACATCTTGAATTTTTTCCAGAAAACAACATGGTTATTCATTCGGGAAAGAACTGAGATAATATTTTATATCTAATATGATTAAGTAAATAAGCACCTGTGATTTCTATGAGTTGTAGCATCTTCTTGGGCTTCAGGGTTATCCCAGTGTAGAGCAGATGGCTGTACTGTGATCTGATAAGGAGGCTTAGGTAATTGCAATGATAAAATAATTTTTTGAGAAGGCAGTTAATACGCTCCTAGCCTGACACAAATGTAAGATGGCATTCTTGGATGATCATGCCTTCTGAGATCCTGGAGTCGTTAAAGGATCCAAGAACAATTTAAACTGCAGAGCTTTGGAATGAGAAATGGAAAAAATGTGCTGCTACTGGACAAGAAAAAGTATCTTGCCAGATCCTTAGTATCTTCTCTTCACCTTACTGCTGAAGATTTACCTTTATCTTACACCCATTCACATCCTAGTGTCTAAGGAACAGCGTCATATGAGAGACATTGCATTTAGTTTCCATAAAGGTAAGGAAAAAGAGCTTCATGTTATCCCTGCACTGCTTTCCTGCAGTCACATCATCCCCTAGCAATTTCAGGGGAAAAAATATACTTGCTTGTAAACAGCTAGGCAACCGCCCCAGTAGAAAATAAGGCCAGACTCTACAAAATGGCCAGGTTAAGTAAGCTGAAATTTCTTACGTGGAAATTGAAATGAACAACATAATCCAAACGTCATTTCTTTCAATGAAAACTGTAATGAAAATTTTTTTAAGAGAGTTTAAAGACGGGAATCTCACTATGGAACCAGGGAGGGAGGGTGTCTTTGAGAGTGTTTGGTTTTTGCAACTTTCCCATTTCTGACAAGTGCGAAAGGATACAAGTGCGGTACACAGGGACCGGAATCCCTTTGGAGGATGGTCTATATGTTAACATAAAGAGTATCTCAGACTGTACCAGGCTCAAAGACACTCCTAATGCCACCAAACCTTAAGCTGCTTTCCTTCAATCTTGTCATTTGACACAGATTGTAGCAGCAGAAAAAAGTTATTAACATGGAGGGATGGTTTCTGAAAACTATCTCAAACTTCTCATACCTTACAGAGTATCTTTTCTTTGGTTTTTAAAAATGGCAGTAATGTAAGAAATGCACATACAGTATGGTAAATAGGTCCTAGTTTTGTTTAGTGGCAGTTCAAACAGATTTGAATTAAGGTATCGTGTAGCTGTTGATAATAAAATAATACCTTAGGTGGTATAACATACCACTGTATTGTGCTTTGCACTGGTATGGTAAACTAGGACAGCTATTCACCCTCACAGTAGGGTTTCCCTCTCCAGTTTCATCTGAAAACAAAGTGGCGAAGGGACCCGTTACAGTTATTTCCCTAAGTGACAGGACCAATTGGTGAAAGGCAGTGGCCTTGAGCTGGTGTTGGTGTGCAACAGTGTCATCAAACGAATGGTGACTATTCCCCTTTATGTCTATAATTAATGCCTTTCAGCTACATCTGCAGACTATGGTTGTCAGAAACATTTAAGCTTGAAGTTTTTAGCACTTGGCAATGCCAATCAGCAGAAAATCTAGCAGCACTTTTACCTGTTAAGACATTCAACATGACGCTCTCTAGAAAGCATATGACAACTTTGAGAAAATATATAAATCATAACAGAACAAAACATGAACAAGGATGAGGTATTGGGGGTAGTTTATGGCTTAAGCCATTTCAAAAATATTGTCTCAGAGTTTGACTATTGGATGTAAAATGTTACTGCTAAATTAAATTCTCCTTTTAATTTTAATAGCGGTGGCACTTCATATAGCTCAAAATTTCTGCAAGGTTCTGCTGCATGCACAAGTTGATGCACGTGTTGTCTCTTTCTTATGCATGCCACTAAGATACTTACTTTCTAAATCTAAGTGAAAATGTGACCTTTTCTTGATTATTCCTGGTGACATGTTTTGATTTCTCTTGTCGTTCTGTCTTGCTCTTCATAATGCTTCTTTTAATTATGTGTATACATCATACACAGCCTAGAAACTTTTCTTGTTATTCTGTACAGATATCCCTTCCTCTGTTATCTCCGCTGCCTTTCCCATTTTCACCCTTTTAATACTCTTGAATCTCATCTCTGCTACCTTTAATGTTTTGCCTTTACCATTTCTATTTATAAAGCTAATAAAATACCAAGGAATCATTCTGACCTTTCCAGGTAATCAATATTAAGGATAGTCAGCTATCAGCAAATATTGCTTCAGATAATAATTATATAGAAGAATGGCAGTTTTGCATTCATCACCTTAAGCAGATGTCTGGGGGAGGAAATAGGAATATCTTAAGCACCTGAGATTTTTCTTCAGAAACATCATTTTTGACACATACCCATTAGCTAGGCTTGGTTGTGGATGGTGTCTGCTTTAAAGCAGATTGTTGGCACTATTAGCAGAAAGCGGTCCATTCTGTCAACTTTCTCAGCATAATTGCTCCATAGATGACAAATGACTATTCAAACTACCAGCACAATGGTTTATTGTCTTTTTGCAATGGAGGTACTCCACCAAAGTTGAAAGTGAAATAATACTGTTAGTTTTCCAGCTTATTAGCAAAAGAGCAAGGAGAATTTGGGGTGAGAGGAAATGCCTGCTGTTTGGTCTGGAGACTAAAGTATTTGGGAAGCATACTGGTGTAGAGGTAATTGAATTACACTGATGTGATGAAAATTTCAGAACAGGAAGCAGGGGATTTAAAACAGAAGAAGGGTTAAGCTACCCAAAAGGCACTTTTAAAGGTAAAAAGAAACTATTGGTTCTTCCTATAGGCTTTCTTTTTTTATCTATAAATAAAGATGATGGAGGAAGAATAATATTCAGCCAGCTCATGTCCTCAGATGACCTTTAAATGCCATCTAATCCACACACACCCCCCCATTGGCAAGAACACCTTCTACTAGACCAGGTTACTCAAAGCCCCATTCAACCTGGCCTTGAACACTTCCAGGGATGGGGCATCCACAGCTTCTCTGGACAACCCATTCCAGTGCCTCACTGTTCTCATAGTGAAGAATTTCTTCCTTGCATATAATCTAAATCTACCATCTTTCAGTTTAAAGCCATTACCTCTATCACTACATGCTCTTGTCAAAAGGCTCCCTTTAGGTACTGGAAGGCCGCAATCAGGTCTCCCCGCAGCCTTCTCTTCTCCAAGCTGAACAGCCCCAACTCTCTCAGCCTGTCCCCACAGCAGAGCTGCTCCAGCCCTCGGATCATCCCTGTGTCCCTCCTCTGGCCCCGCTCCAACAGCTCCGTGTCTCTCCTGTGCTGAGGCCCCAGAGCAGACGCAGCACTGCAGGTGGGGTCTCACCAGAGCAGGGCAGAGGGGCAGAATCCCCTCCCTCGACCTGCTGGCCACGCTGCTTTGGATGCAGCCCAGGAGATGGTTGGCTTTACAGGGTGCGAGTGCACATTGTCTGCTCATCTGCAGCTCCTCATCCACCAGTATCTCCAAGTCCTTTCTGGCAGGGCTGCTCTCAATCTATTCTCTTCCCAGCCTCTATTTATGCAGGTTTCTTCTGTTCACACTGGCCAAAAACACCATAAAAAAAAATATTTCATGGTGCAGGAGACTGTCCTAGGTAGAGCGTTACTATTCTGAGTGAGACTCATTTTCTGAGTGAGCCATTCAACTAATGTCTGTCCCATAAAGCTAAATAGCCATTTATAGTGGTTGCATTTGGTTCTTTTATCAGCCAGTAAAGCACTTCTAAAGGTTTCATTCTGTTCATTTAAATATATTACTTATAAATCTTTGGCTATTTCTATATTCATAAGATATCCATCAAATCTAAAACTTCTATAGATCCTTCTCATATTGCTCCAGGAATTACAAAGAAGGAATGAAACTTCCAAGATGACTAGTTTTCCAGGTTGAATATTGTGGCTAACACTGACCTTCTGCTTCATTTCTTCTCGTGTTCTTGTTCTACAATCATCTTTCTATTACAGTAAGGCTGTTTTATATATTCTTATAATTGGGGCTCCTATAATTATTTTTATTGGATTCCTAGGTCACATACTCTGTATATCTGGATGATATCTGAAACACCTGGTATCTGAAGTATCTGATTTAGTTTACCTGCATTGTAAGGTAGTTCTGATATCTAAACAGAGGTCATCAGGCAAATGGATTCTTCTGTACAAAATAAGCAACAATTATTTTTGCACTAGTCATAGAATGAATTGACAAGTATCATCTCACCAAACTTTAAATATTTTCCAATAATACCTGTACATCTGAGCTTATACAGCAGAGCTCCTTTTATAGCTAGTACAGAGAAACAGGTACTTGCAGTCATCTGATCTATTATAGAATTTTTCTCCATATGTTTGTAACAGGAGCCTGGTGCAGCAAGTCTACATATAGATGTCTATAACACCCACATCTAGAATTAGTCTAAATGGGCTTTGTCAGAAATGCCAATGAAAGGAAATAAAACACCATCTAATGTCTTATAACCTGTATATACAGTTTAAAACAAATTTAAGATGAGCATTGGGTAAGCATTCTCATCCTTTTTAACAAGACACGCAGATCCTTAGAAAGAGCCAATCCCGTAACAGGTGTCAATGCGATTGTAAAACAAAGAGGTTTGCTTTTCATTTGACAGTTGCAATAAATAGATGCCAAAATACACACAGAGATTGAATGGAAGGATCATATTTCTGCAGCAGCACCCAAACGATAAACTATAAAGTAGAACTGGAATTTGCACAGTTCATCTGACTAGACAAAGTAAACCTGACTTGATCTGAATTCAAGGTGTTTAACCGATACACAAAGAATGTCTATGCAGAATACGTGCAGTAAATCCAATGTATCTGTCATTTATTATCTCTTATGCATTTATTGTGCAAATGTTCTATGGTCCAACAAGTGGGTTTTCCTACACATGTAGGTCATCTACACCACATATATGCATTTGATTGGTTAGACTCCCTACATTTAGATTCATGATGTATGCCCACAGACTAGTCAGTACAGATTCAAAAATCTAAATGAGCTGTCAAAATTATGCTTTTCCACCTAGGCTAAATTTCTGTGCCATTAAAGGGGTACACAATAACTATAAATAAATGAATCTGAACAAATTCATTAAAAATCACTGAAAAAAAGAGAAAGCAATTCACATTTCAATTAAATACATATACTCGCATTAATAAGAGATACAACATAATCTGCTTCAAAGTGATGTTCAATGTTCATACAGCACTATTATTTTTCAGGTAGGCAGGTTTTTATCCCCAGTCTTCAAAAATTCCACAGAATTTGCCATCACCTGAAAAGGCAAAATGCAAGGAAGTATACATTAATGTGAAGGTATCATGAGGAGTGGATGAAGAGAGACTTTTCTGTTAAGTATTTTTCAGTTCATTTTTTGTTGATGCCAACATTTCTTTAAATTCTTTTGTGTAGAGACTATTTGTGGTTCCATAATTGCACTCAGAGGCACATCTGAACCACAGGCTGAGATAATTGTAATTCAAAGAACTTGGGATTTTGAAAGAAGCAGGAAACATGGGCCTTTTTTTAACTAAAGCCAAAAGACATCACAGTGTAAAGTCGAGATAATCTACAATCATTCAATCTACTTTCAGTTCTCACCAGAGAAATATCCTCACTGAAGAAAAGACTAATGTAGTTTCTGGTTTCATATTATTGATTGTTTTCTGTCTGTCTTACAGGTCTTATTCCCTTGCCCATCCTACTGGTATGACTAGTATTCATATATAATTAGTAGTAAGAGCAAAGTCAAGCAAGATTCTGGCACTTCTTTTATGAAGGCAGAATTTCACTTGAAAGATATTTCTTCTCAGTATCAGAGTGCAGCCTTCAGTTTCACCTGGGTAAAATAATCTGTGCTAGCCTTTCAGTAAAGCAAGCAAATTTTCATCCACCTCTCCTGAACACTTCCCCTGTCCTTTGTGTAAACCTAGTTGTGAATCAGAAAGCTTAGTCTGGTTTCTCTCCACAACATAAACTTCCTGTGCAGAAGATAGAAGAAGCTGATGTAGCATTGTGTTTCATACTGGGTTTGGTTTGTTCAATGTCACACTTTGATCCAGAGACACTTTCCTGCTGCAATATCTGTGTTTCAAGTATTAGCTACGTCCCACATTTCCCTCCCAGGGAAATATTTTTGGACCTGAGAAGGCTCTACCCCATCCCAACTTTGACCTGGTTTTAGAGCCAAAGCATCACACTAGGCTGCCAAAATGTCCCGTTTTGAGCTCCTGTTGAGTGGCCTCACCATCCTTCCAGCCACATGGCTCAGAGTATATTGTCTCCTGTGATGAGACTTGAGCAAGATGAGAAGTCCTGTCTGAAAGCCAGACTCCCAGGCAATCAAGCTGACCGCAAGCCTGTTCCTAGACAAACACAGGTTTTCCACAATGTGCAGTAATATCCACATTTGCTCTCAAAACGGAGGCTGTATAGATGTGTCTGTGGTGAGGTAAAACCTCTGCTTCTCAGCAAGGTGGAAAGCTGCACTGACCTGCTAATGCAGACCATGGGACCCGAGGCAGCACCTGGGTGCTGTGCTGAGTGCACATACCAGGTTCTCAGAGCCAGCCTGGGCACCTTGAGCACAGCACTGCAACCCAACCTGTGAACGATAGCACCGACCTGCGCTCAACAGAGATCCTTTTTCCACTGCTCTGCCGTGCCACTTAATGCAAAACGAAACTGCCATAAACACTCTCACTCCCCTGCACAGCTCTATCAAGCAGATGGCAAGACAATTTTAGGGTTTTTTCATCTTTCAAACTCTTAAGGAGTATTTACTTTTGTTTAAAAATTCAGGACTAAATTTTCAGGTCTCTTCTAAAACTTGTTCTGGCTTGTTCAAAGCTGGTTTTCAGTTTACATATTTTTTATTTATTTTTCAACATGATAATCTCTAATTAAATTAATGCAGTTTTCATAGAGTATTATGGATGCTTAAGTCTTGCTAAAATTTTTTTTAATCATATTTCTTCCTGTATTCTTTAACTAAAAATTTGCTATCCCTGGTATAATTGTATTGAAACTTAAACTTTAGTACAATATTTAATTGAGAAGAACAGATAGAAAAAAGCTTAGAAATAACTAGGATACAGGAACTGAGGTAAAACACAGTTGTGCTTTGGTTATAAGTCATTTATAAGACCAAATCACTCTCAGTCTGACTCCAAGATGTTACCTGAGATGTCACGTGACTTGTAGAGGAATCAGAAAACCTACAAAATCAGGACTAATATTTATCAGGTCACTCAGTTGATGAGTTTCCATATCCTGGATGACAGCCTAATGGCCCTGAACAAGAGATATTAAAAAACTGTCAGACTCCTGTGGGTTATATCTGCAGTAGAAGAAAATTCACCCAAAGTGCCTTTACACAAATTCCATATAAGCATGTAAAATACATGTAAAAAAATATACGTCTCAAAGAAGTATTTCATAAATGCAGATAAAAGGGTGCAATAGATGAAACTATCAAGGTCTTCAAACTTCATATACAACTCCAAGAAGAACAGTGCCAGCATTTACGTTCATGAAGGAGTCTGATATTCATACCTGGGAAGCCAAGCACTGTATACAGAAGCAGAATGAATGAGAACTGTCAGCACACAGTTTTTCACCCTTCCCTAATGTTCACGTGAGAAACCACTCCACCTTGTGGTAAATGTAATTCTGTTACAGAAATTGCCAGCTGGCATCCAACAATTTTTTATCCATTTGTTCAGGGCCATTATGCTTTTTCTCCAGGATGGGAGAGCTCACTGAGTGAATGGGCAATAAACACTACATGCTCTGGTCTGTTGGGAAGATTAGATGAAGTACCACACAAGTTTAGGTGTCCCCCTCAGTCTTGCAGCATTCCTCCTTTAGAGATCAAAGGCCTGGCGGGAAGCTAGCAAGGGGTGTGATGGTTCGGAGCTAAATTTCCCTCAGCAAGTGTTGGAGTCTTTATGGAACTGGAAGTAATAGGAAAATGGGGGCAAAGACATGGGGGAGACTGACCATGCCAAAGCTGCTGTACTATTTTCTATAGCATATATACTATACTTCCTATTTTTCTTAGAAAATGATTTGGTAAACTGAGAGTTCTACCATATAGTACTCTAATCTGTACTTTGCTCTGCATAAATGCTTCCTCTCCCTTTCTTCTCTTTCTCCAGTAGCCTCAGCCAGATTGCCTAGTGCAGCACAGCTGCTATGTACTGTAGTACAGCTATGATTTGCCTGCTCTAGGGGACTTTACCCTGGCATGCAAGTTTTTGCCTGCTCAGCTGGGGACCCACACACTAAACCTTCCTTTCTACTGGCACAGATGGCAAAAGGAAAAACCTATTTCTGTCTATGTGTCCTGAACACTCAACGCTTTGCAGTATCACCACACTTAAGATATGAAAAATCAGCCAATCATATGTTGAATATCAAATTTTCTTTAAAATAGTCTTATGCTTTTAGCTAAGCTTCTCAAGGAAGTGAAAATAGCATCTGTCCGCCCTTTTCTCTGTAAGCCTCTCAGTATCCTTCCCCATAGCTGCTGAAGTTGTTAGCCAATTTCAACAAATCCACCAGACTACAGTCTCAAAGGAAATATTGTCATAGAATTATAGAATAATTTGGGTTAGAAGGAACCTTTAAAGGTCATTTGGTCTAACCCCCTCTGCAACTAGCAGAGACATCTTCAACTGGATCAGCTTGCTCAGAGTGCCAACCAACCTGACCTTGAATGTTTCCAGGGATGGGGCATTTACCACCTCTCTTGGGCAACCTGTGCCGGTGCTTCACCACCCTCATCGTAAAAAAAATTTCTTCATTATGACTTGTCTGAATCTACCCTCTTTTAGTTTAAAACCATTACCTCTTGTCCTACTACAACAGGCCCTGCTAAAAAAAGGTTTTCCCCATCTTTCTTATAAGCCACCTTTAAGTACTAAAAGGCTGCAATAAGGTCTCCCTGGAGCCTTCTCCTCTCCAGGCTGAACAACCCCATCTCTCTCAGTCTTACTTACCTCATAGGAGAGGTGCTCCAGCCACTCTGCTCATTTTTGTGGCCCTGCTCTGGACCTGCTCCAAGAGGTCTTTCCTGTGCTGAGGGCTCCAGAGCTGAACACAGCCCAGGTGGGTTCTCACCAGAGTGGAGCAGAGGGGCAGAATCACCTCCCTCAAACCTGCTGGCCACGCTGCTTTGGATGCAGCCCAGGAGACAGTTGGCTTTCTGGACTGTGAGTGGACATTGCCGGGTCATGTCCATCCAGCTTTCACAAACCAGCATCCCCAAGTCCTTCTCGGCAGGGCTGCTCTCAATCCCTTCACCCCTCAACCTGTATTGATAAGGGGGTTGCTCCAACCCGGGTGCTGGACCTTGCAGTTGTCTTTGTTGAACCACATGAAGTTCACCCAGGCCCACTTCTCGAGCTTGTCCAGGTCCCTCTGGATGGCATCCTGTCCCTCAGGACCACTCAGCTTGGTGTCAGCCACAAACTTGCTGAGAGTGCACTCGACCCCACTGTCTATGTCACTGATCCGGAATAAGGTGTCCCCAGTATGGACCCCTGAGGGACACCACTTGTCACGAATCTCCATCTAGACATTGAGCCGTGGATCACTCCCCTCTGGCTGTGACCTTCCAACCAATTCCTCATCCACCAAATAGTCCACCCATCAATTCCGTATCTCTCCCATTTAGAGAGAAGGATGTTGTGGAGGACCATATCAAAGCCTTACAGAAGTCCAGATAGATGACAAGCTCTTCCCTTGTCCATTGAAGTAGTCACTCCATCGTAGAAGGCCACTAGGTTGGTCAGGCAGGACTTGCCCCTGGTGAAGCTGTGCTGGCTGTCTCAAATCACCTCCCTGTCTTCCATGTGCCTTAGCACAGCTTCTAGGAGGCTCTAGGAGGAGAAAGAGGATGATCTTCCCAGGTCGAGG
>JMFS01031302.1:0-11867 GCA_000699545.1 Podiceps cristatus | reverse complement strand
ATGATTCTATGATTCTATGAATCTATGATTCCATGACTTACATTGAAGCAGTGAATTATGGCTATACTTTTGTGAATAGGGATTCTCCATCACTTGTACTAGCAGAACTAGTACATATTATTCTAACCAGGATTAAAGAAGAGAGGGCAAATCCACTTGCAGAAGAACCTAGATGATGACACAGGCTTTGGCTATTTTGCACAATTCTGCATTTGTCTGACTTGTGATTTAGAACAACATTGAGTGTAAGAGGGAATGTGTAATATCCTTTTTATTGTAAGTGACCTTGTTAAGTAGTGGCAGGGTAAGGCCTGGATTTCACACGCCTAAGTCAGGCATGCAAGTTAGGACACTAGTTGTCATTGACTATCTCTGTAAATAGTAGACAGAGAGGATTGCAGAGCTCTTGAATACTTTGCCAAACTCAGAGGGAAGGTGGTCCCACTGTCTTTCAGTATTGATGATATCAAGAGCGTAATGATGTTAGGTCTCTAATTTAGGTTCTTCAGTGAAATGGGATGGATTCAGACCTACGTCCTCACAGCCTTCAAATATGAGAAGAATAAACAAAAATGTATGAACTATTGTTTAGTTTAATCATTGATAGACAGAAATCTGATGATCATTTTTAAGCTTAGGAATTTCCATTAAAATTTTACCTACTTGCTGGTGTGGCAACTCTTACTTTCCCTTCCAAAGAAAGAAAAGATGAGCTGAAAAGCAGAATTGTATCCATTTAATCAAACAGTTTAGGAATACACTTACACCTGGCAACCATTATTTCATTCCAATATTATCTATCTACAGTTAGTATCACTCAGAAAATGCTTATGGAGACAAAAGAGGAGATAGAGTCCACTATTTATTCTAATTCATACTTTTGGGGTGGAGATTCCCTCCAAGATGGATAGATAGATAGATAGACAGACAGAGAGATAGATAGTGTGTGTGTACATATCTACATATATACATGAAACTTTTTTGAAATTTAGCAGTCCTGCATTTTTCTTTCCTAAAAGAAGTATCCTTTCTACTGTTTCCATTATCAGTAGATTGGTATGATATTAAAGTGAGCATTTAAAATGCACCTTAATTAAACTGCAGGAATTATGCCTTGCTTAATGTAATGAAGAAAGAGAATTTAAAATGAAGTAGCATCATTGTGTTCATTTGTAAATAACATATTGCAGCCAACTGTTTCTTAATTGCCCAGACTGTTGATAAATAATCCAGTCCTGCTGCTCTCCACAGACAATTTGCTTTGGATCAGACTAGGCAATTCAAATAACACTAATTACAGTGAAACCCTTTTATAGTGAATTCCTGTTTGCCATGGGGGAGAAAATCACTATATCAGGGGAAAGCACTTTTGCCTTTGATTTGTGTCTAAAACATGAGAAACACATAAAAGCTGCATGTTGTGCTAAATAAAGGACATACTTTTGCATTCAAAGTACTTATATTTTACTTTTTATGATACAATTGTGAATTATGTTCATTTTGCATTTGTAATTAGAGGGCGGAACAGATGTGAAAGCTTAGTTTAAAGTGATGTATCCATTAAAATAACCTATGCTGCCAAGTGATTGCTTAGTATAATAGGGGATTCGTTCACTATGAGAGGAATTCTACTTTATTGGAAGGAAACCAGGACTTTAGGAAATGTTTTCTATATCAGGGGATTCACTGTAACATGGTATCATTGTATTTATGATTTTATGATGTTAAAATGAATATTAAATGAAACAAGATTCCCAAGGATTACTCGAGAGGCTGCTAAGTACATAACATTTAGTACAGATGGTTGGAAGGCACAATTTTGCTCCATCACTGCATCCGTATCCTTGAATGATTTCGACTGAAGACAGCATTTCTTTGAATTTTTCATTAAACCAGACATCTTGAAATATGAATTCCTTTTATGTTTCTGTGAGTTTTGGCTAAAAGAACCCCAGTGAATAAATCATACAATACTACGTGTCACCAGCACTTGTGAATATTTCTGCTTTGTTATTCTACTCTCAGTAGAGCACCATTGATTATCAAACTCAGCGGAGAGCATTTTATGATCATATATCTCCATTAGCTCCTAGTTTGACTACCATAGATTTTTCTGGTTAAGCCTGCATTATGTATTAGGAAGACTATCTCTTCAATACAAAGTTTGATTTTATTCTCTCTAAGCCTAGAACTCTTATTATGTATTATGTATAAAGATTCTTATCTTTTATATGTAAAAATAGGAGCACTGTCTTTGTGTAACCGAAATATATGCCATCTTTTTTTTTTTTCCTTGATTCACAGACAGCATATTTTATTATGAAGATGAATTTCTACAATGAAATGGCTGTCAGGGTAAATATTTCTTCACTTGTTAAACAAATGAAAAGTCAATTGTGCTCCGAATTTGCTTTTAATAAAATGAGCAAACTGGAATAATATACACTTGATTGATATGCTGATGGTAACAGCGGGAAATAGTACATAGTTAAAAATTAAAGTTACACTCAGTTGTCTGGGTTGTATTTGAAAACTGTAGCTGAATTTAAGGCATCGGCATGTGTCTTGCCCCATGTGTCTTACCATATACGATACTGATAAACCCCCCAGACATTCTATCTGCAAGTATTCTTACAAATGTAGCTAGATATTTAAAATTCTGACAAACTATAGGGCTCTTATGTTCGTTGATGTGGCTGTACTTTTTCTTTTGTTAGTACATGACATTTGATGTATTGAATCTCAAAAGAGTTACTCAGAGAGCACAGGACACTTTCATTCCCTAAATGTAGAGGTGGAATTGCACTGATCTCATTGATATTATGAGTGAATTTTACTAGATGAAGAAGAGCATAAACAATCCTTGAACTCTAATAAAAATACAGCAAATGAGGTTTGTTATGAGGAAAACTGCAAAATATGTTTAATTAGCAATTAGCATTTTTTTCCTGAAATTTGGAACTGCACTTAAACAAATATGTAAAACAAACATGGGAAGTATATGAGATAATTCTTGGGATGAAATCTTTTTATCTTACTTGATTCTTTTATTTTGTAGAATAAACCTACTTTAGAGGCCTGTATCTTTTTAAGCAAGGCATCTTGAGTTCTACCAAATGCAGGAATGTGGTGGGGTTGGAGAGTAATCAAAAAAACCTCCTGTAAAATAGAAAGATTCTCAGAATGGATTTTAATTTTGTGGCCTTTCTGGTTCCAGAGTAACTCAGACTCAAGAGATGTGTTCCCATCAGGTTTTTGACTTAGTGCTGGTTCTTCAAAGGCACAAAATAGAATGTTACATTTGGTGCGTGTTAGAGAGCTGAAGGTGTTTTACAGCAATCTAATTCCTCAGAAATGCACTTTTTTGTTTGCTTGTTTGTTTTAGCTTATTCCTTAGTTAGCTAGTTTGAAAGTATCCCGTGGTGGATAAATGCTGTATAGTCATGCAGCTGAAATCAGTGTGAAAACAGAAGATGCAAGCCAGCTCTTAAAAGTTGGCTGTGTACTTTTAGAAGGCATTTGAAGACCAAATTCCAGAGGTAATTATGTATTCTAGTCAAATGGAGTTTTGCATTTGGTCTTTCATTTTTAAAAGAAATTGAATGTGTTCCCATTCATTTGTAATGGAAATATAATGTTGAATCATTAGGTGATATAAATCTTCAAAGTACCATTTTTTCAGTCATGTCCTTTTCTTTAATGGAAATTTAAATCAGTAGAAAACAATAGAACAGACCTTTATTTCGTTGCAAATGTCAGGATCCGATTCTCCTCTGAGAAGGAGGAGATTGTGCAGCCCTATCTACACAGCAGATTTAAAATGCTACCATTCTAAAACACTGAATGGGGTTTATTTTCTGTCATCTGTTTTTTTAAGAAGTAACTGAGGTCCAGGACAACAGAGACTAAGTCCTGTTGAGTTTCTGCACGGAAGATATGTGGCCAGACTTTAGGTTTCCTAAGCCAACAGTGCCTCATATTCACACATTGTGAGTTTGATTCATGACTAGTATACTTCAGTGTTCAGAAAATGTAACAATAACTGTGTATGTTTTACTATTTAATCACTTAGTTTTGCCTCATAGTATTATTAAAATATTTACTTCAGTTTATAGTTGCTGATTAGGAAGGCACTTTCCATTTTGGCAATTGAAGTATCATAAACGTTCTCATAGTTTTGAAGTCAGTCTACATATCTGTCTCCCTGGATTGCATTTAGTTGTAACCAGAACTATCAGTTTCACCTTTTAAAATTAAATCAGATGACTTGTTTTAATCAATTTCAGTTTTGAGTACTAGGTCCGAATATGATTCTCCCCTAAAAGGTTTAAGGTGGCTATAAATTTTCAGCAACAAAAGTAATCCTATGGAAAAAAAAATAGTTCCATGAGCAGATGGCTTTTGATATATCAAGGTTTTGCCATTTGTTTTAGTGCTTAAAATAAACATTATTTATAAGACCACTTACATTTTGATGTTACTTAATGAGGAATATGCATCATTGATTTGACTAGCTTAAGAGGTCATTTAGAACTTGCCCGTTAACAAGCTGTAATCTGCTGAGCACACAATGACTTTGTTTAAAATTATCTGTTCAGTGCTGATCAATGACAATAATTGTTTTGTACCAATCACTGTTGAAACTTGCTAATTACTTTGAAGGGCATACACACTTGTCTCTTTTTTCAAGAATTTTTAAACATTCACCTTGGAATTAAAAAGAAATATAATCATAACATGTTATACTTCCTTATAAAAGCAAACATTTAGAACTTTCACATTGAAAATATGAACATTGTCAGAAGCTTTGTGTAAAATGTTCTTTTCAAAAAAGATTAGTCTTCAGTTTTGTGATCTCTGACATAGAGAAAGCTAGTATAAAATAATTTGAGACATAATGCAGTTTTTCTTATGTTTCATGCAGTTGAAAGCAGTGAGGTCATTCTGAACAGAAAGTGGTATAAATAAAGGTAGAATGCAGCATTTAATTGGTACACTGAGCCCACTGGAGATAATTATAGCTTTATACAATTTGAGTCTTTTGTCTTTCAGTTTGAGTTTTGATCCTTTAACCCAGAAATATCCAGTTCTGCATTTATAACTGTGAGGTGAAGACTGTCAGAAAGAGTTTCAAAGGGACCATAATCCTGCATTAATGAGCAAACAGCTATATGGGAGCCAAGTTGCTCTTGTTGAGAAATTTTGAAGCCAAACAGAAAAACAAAGCTAAAATCCTTATTCACATGCAAAGGATTTTGCTTAATCCCGGATCTCTGAAGGCATACTCATTCTTTGCTCTTTCTCTATCCCTTTTTAACCCAATAAGCTTGTGTATGAGAAAGTAGAGTTGCAAAAAGTATGAAATTTAGTATCATCTAGTGCAAAGAAGCATGTGCAGTGCTTAATCTTTCTTGTTCCCATGTTCAGCTGCTCACATAACTATTGTTTGTTCATACTATAACATTGTCTAGAGGCCCAAACCCTTTCTATTCAAAAAATCCCAAACAGCAATACATAGGTGAAAGAAAATACCAACTTTTACGATTACTTTTGAGTCTTATTTGAGAAGAGAGGAAAATACATGGTGATGAATAAAGGGTAAAAGAAGAGTGTACTAACATTGAAAGTGAATGTCCTTTTATTCCTAATAGCTTTAGTGCATTATTTTTTTTTTCTTGACACATCTCTCACAGACTTACTGAAAACTTTCCTGTGATACTTATTCTCTTGTTAAATCTCATGAAAAGAGCTAAGCAAAAGGTGCCGTCTGTTAAGACCGGATGCTAGTTTTTACTTTAAAGAATAGTGTTTTGACTTTTGTAATTGTGAAATGGTACCAAAGTATGAAAATATGCAGCACTGCCTTAGTTAGTCTTCTTATAGACTACTCCAGAGGGTTACTGTTTTCAGCTCAGGAAACATCAGAAGATGGAAAAATTGGAGTAAGTTTTGTCAGTTATCACAGTAATACAGATCTAGAGTGCAATTCTAGAGTGCAATGCAACTGGAAGGAGTAGAGAGAATTTTGCATATTACTGAAGAGCACTTCCAGGGCTTGATGATACAGGCTCTGAAGTCACTGAGTGCAAAGCTTGATTGATAGGCAGCAGGCAGCTTTTTTACCCTTGCCTTCTTTCTCAATCAAACACAACAAAACATGAGAACAGGACACACTTTCTGCCCGCCCCCCCCCTTATTTTTACACTCTTCTTTGGAATAGGAGATAGGGTAATAAAGAAAAACCCCAAACCAACAATACAAACACATGGATTGCACTCCACTTACCAAGTCATACCTTGATTCTGGAAAGAGAAGGGTTGCTGTAAAGGAAAAAAAAAACCCCAAAACCAAATACATTCCCTGTAGATGCACTGAAGAGTTTAAGTTCTTGGAAAGTCTAGTAGCCAGAGGCCCATAAGCAAAGGAGAGCTCTTGGAAAATTACAACATTCTTCTCTTCAATGCACTTAGTGAAGGGCAAGTAGCTTCTCACCTTGGAGTTAGTTCTGGATCCCAAGACCTCAATCTTCTCACTTTTTTAATGTAGACTCTGCCTTTCAGCTGTTATGTCTCTTAAGATTTCAAAGCTGTAAAGGTCAAAGAGATGGAGCAGGTGTGAAGGTAATGCAGAGTAGAAGATATAAATTGGGAGATTAGTTTAGAAATATATTGAGAAAAAAGGAGACAAAATGCAAGGAAGGAACTAAAGAATATTTTGCAGGAAGAAAAATAAGTTGAAGGATGGAAGAATGTAAAGAATGAGGAACTAGACACTGACAACAGAGGAAAAGAGTGTTAATCTATTTTTCACCTGTATTGATCTAGAATACCCTGACCTATTACAGGAAGGAAAATGGGGAGTGAGAATGGCCCTCAGTGTGACTGAATAGAGCAAATTACATCTGCCTGTACATGTCATGGCATAGGGATAAATATGGTGAACCAAATAACAGTACTGATAATTTTTTACCTAATTAATACTTACATTCCCTTCCCACAAAACAGATAGCCAATAAACCTGTAATCGTTTCAGAAACATCAGATTACAATTTTTAAGTATCAGAGAAGGTTTAAGTTGTTCTGTTGAAATAAACTCTTGGGGAAAGCCAGGCTAGACTAAGGGACTAAGGGTTTTCTGTTTGTTTGTTTGTGGTTTTTTGTTGTTGTTTCGATTTTGTTTTTGTTGGGGTTTTGGTGTTTTGTGGTTTTGGTTTTGTTTGTTTCATTTTGGCTTTTGTTTGTTTGTTTGTTTGTTTTTGGGGTTTTTTTAACCAATGCTTTTAAAATGCACAAAAATATGGATCCTTTCTGGTGGAGGATGCTACCTAATTTCTACTCTTAATACAACTTTAGGACTAGCTACAGATAAAGAGGTTTCCTTTTCCAGTTTAAGCTTTCTCTGTTATGCAGGAGAAATAGTGTTTTGTGAGAAGATTATAATTAACGTGCAACAAATAGACATGCATCATCTTACACTGGAGATGAAAGAACTACAATTTGTAAATTATATTTCCAGAAAGCCTGATTCATTGAGTTACTGGGAAGGATTCCATTCAGTTTAGATTATATCCAGAGCACAAAGGTGAGAGTGTGGCAGAAGATACTGATGAGGTGCTGACTCAGGAGGGAAAGCATGTTGTACCTGGGAAAAGACACCACTTCTGTTTTGGTGGTTTTTTTTTTACCTTTCTCACATAGAGCAATGCCACTGGCAATAGCAGACATTTCTTTTCGTTGCCACACCCCAATATAAACAGTGTTTTAAAACTTGATATTGTTTTTTTAATGTTGACTTTTAATAGTAAATTCATATCACCATTTAACTACAATATGTTACATCCTATCCTCATTTTCTTCATTGAAGGATATTGATGCTTCTACTTGACATCACTTTTAAGGAAACCATGTTATATGGGAAATACAACAGATATTTGATATGCATACAAAATTTTGATTTCAAATATGCTAAGCAAATATTTATTTCCTCTAGATTCAGAAAAGGTGGAGAGGCTATTATGTTCGGAAATATATCCATAATTATTATGCACTGAAGAAATACCTGGAAGCCATTTGTGTGAATAATGAGATTGTCAGGTAAAGATAAAAACTCCGTGTGGTAAAGCATTTTTTTCCTCTTTTATTTGTAAAAAGTTTGTGGCATTTATTAAACTATTTCTTTGTGTTGGATCCCTTCCACTATCAAATTCATATATATCTTTATCCTAAACCTGTGCATGTTGTGTTACATTGTGCTCTCATTTATGCTGTAAAGAATTCAGAATAATTTCTTTGAATTAATTAGATGTACTTTGGGTTTATGCCAATTTAATAAAAACAAATTTGGCTCTTTACCTATGCCCAGAACTCATAGATTATTACACCCTAAATATGGTTTGTTGAACTAGATTAATTTTTTCCCAGTATACACAAGCTACCCTGTACTTAAGTTGAAAGCTCTCTATAACTGAGGCAATTATTTCGCTCTAGCACATTTGATGTCCTAATCCTTGACTTTTTCTTCAGATAACAGTGTAAGCAAACAGACAAAATACTAGGTGACTATGATCATTACTTTCTGATTGTAAGTCAAAGGGTGTTGGACAGAATCCATCCAGTTTTTGCTGTTCAGAAAGCCCGAGACAAATCTTTGTTTCCTGAAGCCTAGTAATATAATGGAGTCCAGTGAAAAAATATTTCTGGAAGTCTCGTCTAGATCACATGGCTAAGACAATTCAGCCAGAAGACTGTTACAGAAAACAGCATATGCAAATTTTATGTGAAGAAAATAATTATCCAACTTTTTTGGATGTTGCTTATTAATTTATATTATTTTTCCACAATTATAGCTGATGCTACCTCCACTTTATCGTAACATTGTAACTCATGCATTACATTGTTACAGATAATGAAGCATACTGATAACTGCCTACCTCCAATCTCTCATTACTATTCATTTAAATGTACTGTATGCAGAAAGTTAGATCATAGCTCAGCAAAATCAGAGTTAAAAAATCTGTCATCTCAAGCTGTACCTTCTTGTTCTGAAAACCTTGAAATGTTCTCTTCTTGAAAAGGCAGAATTCAAGGAAGACTGGACCAAATCTTGGAAAGTAAATGAAACCATAACTTTTCTGGTCATTTTAGAGTATAACTGGATGAACTGCAGAGACACAACCTGCTTCTCTATTCATAATAGTTCTATCACTCTGCTCTGTTCCCTGCCTAAACCTGGAACAAGGCTTATAACGTGACAGTTAGATTGACCTTTGATGTGTGTGAACAAAACAAGATAGCAAGTGGTATTCCTGTGTGGTGGGTTGACCCCGGCTGGTTGCCGGGTGCCCCTCAAAGCCGCTCTGTCACCCCTCCTCAGCTGGGCAGGGGAGAGAGAATACAGCCAAAGGCTCGTGGGTTGAGGTAAGGACAGGGAGATCACTCGGCAATTACCGTCACAGGCAAAACTGACCTGGCTTGGGGAAAGATTAATTTATTACCAATAAAATCAGAGTAGGATAATGAGAAATAAAACCAAATCTTAAAACATTATCCCCCCACCTCCCTCTTCTTCCTGGGCTTATCTTCACTCCTGATTTCCTCTCCCTCCTTCCCCCTCAGTGGCTTAGGGTGGTGGGGAATGGGGGTTGCAGTCAGTTAATTGCACATTGTTTCTGCCACTCCTTCCTCCTCAGGGGATGACGACTCACACTCTTCCTCTGCTCCAGCATGGGGTCCCTCTCATGGGAGACAGTTCTTCATGAGCTGCTCCAGTGTGGGTTCTTTCCTTCAGGCACAGATGGTTCCAGCCTGGGCCCCCACCATGGGGTCACAGCTCTTGCCCCAAACCCGCGTCAGCCCGGGCTCCTCTCTCCACGGGGCCATGGGTCCTGCCAGGAGCCTGCTCCAGCATGGGCTGCCCACAGGGTCACGGCCTCCTTCGGGCATCCCCCTGTGCCAGTGTGCAGGGGTATCTGCTCCACTGCAGACCTACATGGGCTGCAGGGGCACAGAATCATACTCTTCACCATGGGCTGCAGGGGAATCTCTGCTCTGGTGCCTGGAGCACCTTCTCCCCCTCCTCCATTTTTACTGACCTTAGTGTCTGCAGAGTTGTTGCTCTTGCATCTCCCTCCCCCCTCCGACTGAAATTGCTATTGCGTGGGTTTTTTTCCCCTTTCTTGAATCTCTTACCCCAGATGTGCTACCACCATCTCTGATGGGCTCGGCCTTGGCCAGCAGCAATTCCATCTTGGGCCACCATCGTGTGTGGCATTGCCTCTGTCGGACATAGGGGAAGCTTCTAGCAGCTTCTCACAGAAGCCACCTTTGTGGCCCCCCCCGCTACCAAAACCTTGCCAGTCAAACCCAATACATCCCACTGTACTGAGCACAGATCAACAGGACCTTTGTATTTTATTTCCCCAGACCCACAATAGATCTCTGCTGGGTACATCTAACTTTGGAGGATTACAAAAATATTTGTCTTGCAGTACCTTGACGTGTCCATCAAATTCCCTAGTACTTGTTCCAGGTCATTAAAAACCATAAAGCCTATGCATTGGGTAGGTATTTTAATCAAGAAATACTTTTGTGCTGTTTTTTTTTAACAAGTAAGGTGAGCAGTATGACTTCAGGTACATCACAATGTATCAAAGTTTGTAAATGTGAGCTCTTACCTGACAACTGATATACTGATATTCTGATAATTTGAGTTTTGTCTCTGGAGTTCACAGAAATATCTGTCTTTCAGGTTAAAAAATCCATCTTTCAGATTAAAAAAAAAAAAAAAAGTTAAAAATATTTTTGAGAAAATTTGGTCAAATGGATCATATCATTTCAGTTTTAAAAATGCATCACTTCTCAAGTGCAATCAAGAATCATTGCAGTGATGTCTTAACTGGGGTACATTTGAAAACTAATATGTATAGTATCTCCAGCACTATTCTTATGAAATCTAACAGATGTTTAGTGTAGGCCCTCAGCCAAACAGATTTTTCCTGTCGTTGGGCTAAGCTGCTGCCAACTATTTTGGCCCCAAGGTGGCCCACTGGTCTTCTTATGGGGAATACCGAACAAGGTGGAGGAGAGATTCTCTGCCTGTTTTCATCAGCCATCACATCAAATGTGGAAGAGTATAACCTCCTTGTTAATAAACATTTTGGTGTATATAAAATTATTGCATTGTTCATTGTAAAAAACCCACCAGGCACTGTCTGAAACTGAAGGAGTGCTTTTAGGAAATGGCTGCGTTTTGTTCCAGCATCAACATTACGGCAATTTACATGTTGGTGGACAGAGGCACTAGTACACTTAGGCTGGCTTTGAGTGTTTCACGTCTCTAGAACACCACAAAACAACACAACATGATACATGCAGTAGTGTATTTTTTTTCTTATTTGTTTTACAGCTATATTCATCAGAATATATACACCAGTGCAGTGTCCATGCTAGTAAAGAACAAACTTTCTCCACAAATAACAATAGAACCGCAGCAAACCAGGCTGATTTTAGGAACTCCAGAGTGGTATTACCTCCCTGCTCCAACCTCCAAAACAACAACATAATGCGCATTAGAAGTTCACAATTTCAAAAGTTTGTTTAAATTGTATTCTTTCTGGAATTATGCTGTAATTCTAAAGTGCAATATATGGTTCTCAGTCTTATCTTCTAGAATCAAGCTGATATAGAATTTTTATTTGTCAATAACTACTGAAATGACATTGCAAGTCCTTCTCAGATAATGTCATCGTTTAACCCCAAAGGGTAACTGGACCACGCAGCCACTCGCTTACCCCTCCCCAGTGGGGTGAGGAGGAGATTCAGAGAGAGCGAGCTCACGGGTTGAGATACAAACACTGTACCAGGACAGCA
>KL262427.1:0-11863 GCA_000699545.1 Podiceps cristatus | reverse complement strand
CCCCACCCCCCCCTTGTGTATCTGTTCTATCTTTGTTATCTTGAATTCAAAAACATTTCCACTCTCACTACTCACATGGTTTTGTGTTTCAGAACTCCGTATATGACTTGTAACATGGCATTTAATATACTTTTACATGTAAGTTTGCTCTGTGGGGCTTTTAAAATTGCTTCTAGTAAGGGCTATCTCTTAAGAGAAAAAACTTTCATGTCTATCTTACTTTGCATTAGCATGTAAAACCACCTCTCGACTTTCTTGCAATTCTGTGGTTTCTTCTACAACCGTACAGATTAATGGATATATTTTTTGTTGCTCGGAAAGATCTAATCATAGCATGGGAAGAGAAGAGAAGCCAGTGAGAATCCTCTGATCAGCCAACTCTCCCTAGATCAAATGCTCTCTGTTTGGGAACATCTGCCTTAAAAGCTACCACCTGTTCATAAAAACGATACCAATAATAAAGTGCTCATATGTCAAATATTGCAAGGAATGTTTAAAAGTTCATAACAATTGTTCCTTGTAAAGTAACTAGGTTGTAAGTTTAAGCTGAAAATAACATTCAAAAGCCAAAGCTAGCGCATCTGCTTCTGTGGTTGGTATGACAGGGTGGTGCATGTACAGCCATGAGCACATTATAACATTTGGTATTTTTAATCAAATCCCATTTTAAGGTGTGATGTGTTTTACTCTGCTAAAGGTCATTTTAGTTACAGTAGCACTAAGGGTTTTCAATAAAACATTTTAAATGCCAGTTATATAACTGCTTTTAAAACATTTAACAGCCACATTGGTTACATGACCTGAGACAAAGGATATTTTCTCATCACTTTGATATATTGTGGCTAGATTATCCTTATGGGAACATTCAGTTCCATAATGGCCTCAGGTCATCCCATAATATGTGGTGTAGGATTTTTTTTTTCACCAAAACAATAATTGCTAATGAAGCCAATGGTGATGGAAGTTCAATGACATGGCAGAGGAGAGAGACTGTAGTCAATAATAGCAGCAGACACTGGCCAGTACAAGAAGTTCATCAGCACTTTCAAGGACACGAAGACATAGCAATAAGGAATGAACACACCCCGATCCGGGTCTTAGCGCTGCGCTGTACGTTAAAGAAAAATAACTCAGGTAAACAGAAGTTCTTTCCTCCCCTGCATCTCCAAGAGCATTACACCATTAAAATATGATCTATAATAGCATATAAGATATATAGAATATAATATAGCTGCAGGACTTCATACCAGCTGTACCTGGGCACATACAGAGTTATACCACTCCATACGTCTCCTTTAATTTGGGGACAAGGGGATGTTGTGAGGTGAACAAGCTCCATTTGATGCATCAGAGACTCATGCCAGATCTCATTATTGAGGGTAGACAGCTATTTCCTGTTAGGTTCTCTATGGAAAAATATCACTGGAGCAACATTTTCAGCTGTGGCATCTCCCCTGCCAGCACTCTCAGATTCTGGATCTCATTCCCAGGCCCGGCAACCTTTTTGCCTCAGAAGAGAGACTCCACATGGCAGATCATCATGAGCCAGTCACTAGGACACACTCCTCTCTTTTTCTCTCATTTTTTTCTTACTTATCTCTTCAGATTTGGGGTTCTTGTGGTTAAAGCCACCCATTCAGGTGTGATTCTGGACTGTGTCGCAAGGCTGGGGTTGGCAGGTGGTTCTAGCTGTGCTCCTGCCTCCTCAAAGCAAAGCAAGCAGCTCTTGTGGCAAACTATTGCCAAAAGCCAAAATATATATTTAAAAAGCAATCTTTCTTAAACCTCCCTTCTTTTATTTTTTTTTTTTTTAAAAAAGTTCCAAAAATGAAATAAAAGTGATGTATCATGTATTTTTTCCTGCTCTGAGCAGGAGGTACTAGATGACCTGCCTGTCCAGCCTGAATTATTCTAAGAAAATGTGTATATTTCCTGAAAAGCCATATAAGCAAAAGACACAGTGACAATCCTTTTTCACAGCTCCTAGGCATCATGTCTTTCTTAGTGACTTCAGGTCATAATGAAATTAAGAAGTCGTTGTGTTTCGGAATAATATCTTCCACAGCCAATTTTATCATGAGCCAATGAAATAAATGTTTCCAAAGTGAACAGCTGGCATCTCTTTTCATAAAAGATTCCCTTTTAGAGCACTATTTCCAAACAATATTACAGTGGCTCCATTCACATGGCTATAGTTAAGACTGTGTCAATACTTCTCTTATAAACCTTGTTTTTCAAGGGTTTATAACTTTACAGCTGAGCCATAATTAGCTGGGATTTGAGTTACAGCACAAGAGTTCAGACTGTCTGTGAGGACATTTTTGCTAATATTAGTAAAATCAGTTTTAAATCATAGAAGAGTAAAACATAATACTTTATATGCATAAAAAAGATTCTGGAACATTAAACAGCTTTGATTTTAAAAAAGGAATTTTGGCAAGTGATTAGAATATAATATGATCTCCATCTTTTTTGTCCTTTTAAAAGAAAAAGAGAAAAAAAAATCACTTTAGAAACTCAGTTTGAGAAACATATGGAAATTCAAAATCAAAGTGGACGGTCTCTCTTTAATTTATGTTGTTATGAAGAACACGCACAATGGTCTCATTAAAAGGCACAGAATCAACCAAAGCTGATATTCTGTGGCTTTTCTCAGTTCTCACTTCAGTCTTGCTGCCATGTAAGCATAGTTTTTAGTATTTGATATCATTTTGTTTGAGTATGTTATGACAATACCAATTTGCACTCTGTCTATGGTTTTATGGTCACTTCAGTCTTAGCTATTAGCCCATCTTTCTGGACTCCTTGTTTCCAATGCAAAATTAATTACAATGCAAAACAAACACCTCCTGTTTCCTGTTCCACTCGTACAAAACTGCAGTCCCCTGGGAGCCCAACTCACCCTTTTAGCATGAGTCAGCTCTCGTTTCTGTTCATGGAGCTCTCCTGACTGCATCAGGATTTCTCGTCAGGAAGAGCCGTATTTGCTTCACTCACTGTATATCTTAATGGCAATGTCTACTGGATATCCCAAAAGAGATAATGAAGTCCCATGAAATGATGCCCAGTAATTGATGTCTTTATGCAGAACTAATTTGTTCATAAAAACTTGCTCTTCGTATCACAAATTATTCTGAAAATATACATGCAATGAGAAAAGGGAAAAGATATGCCAAAGTTGGTTATTCAAAATGTTTTTTTCTAGTAGATACAAACTGTTACAAAAGAAATAAATATGACAATGTGGAAAGCCGTAGCTCGACAAAGCCCTAGGATGGCTGCTTTCCAGAAACTTTATTGCTTCACTTTACCCCTCCCCAGATCTTCTCCTCTGTGGTTTTACTTTGGACTTCAGTCTCCTCCTCTCTCCTGTGATAATTTCCATGTCAGAGTCCCACGACCACCCTAAAGCCTTGCTCTTCCTAACCTTCAAGTTTCTAGATTTGCCCCTCTCACAACGATCATATCTGAATCATCCCTTTTCATGCAGACCCTGGGCTCCTGTGCAAAACTGCTGGGCACTCATTTCTAAACCAAACTGCAGAATCATCCGGAAGGGCAGGCACTGTGTGTGACAGACTCACCTGAGACCAGCACAGATTCAGAGAACCATATATTGATGTCAAAACCTTTATCGTGGCCAGCAAAATAATGGCTCAATAAAACCTATGAGCAGGTTCTCCGCAGTGCCACTAGTTCTGTTTCTGTTGTGTTCCCGTTGCCACCTTATCATAAGAAAGCCCACATGGCTCACTAGATCTCAAGCTCAAAAGGAAGCCTAGCTCAATTTTTTTATCATTTCTTCTCCCTTCCCTCTCTTCTCCCTGCCACTCAACTGAGCTAGTGTGCTCCCAAAGACTTCAAGGTCCTAAAAGACCGAGAAAGAAATAGGGAGAGAACAGATAGTGAGAAAATACTTCCAGTCACATAGAGGATGAGTATAACCAAGGGCCTCATTCATAGACATTCAGAACTGGCCCTCTGCATTAGCAAAACCACATGACACTCCTTCCCCTTTCTCCCCTGTGCTATGGAGGCACTGTCAGTGTTCTCCTTCTCCTTCCCTTACCACTTAGTTTTTCATACACCCTGAGTTTGGTAACATAATCTCCGTTAAACCAGGAGACTTTTCCTAAATAGAAGGATAATGGGGGTGATTTGGAAAGATGCATATTTTAGCTTAATGTTATCTCTGATGATGCTGAACAGAGCAAAAGGGATAGACTTTCACCTCGGTGTTACAACATTGTGGAAACAAACACGAATCTTTAATGTTAGAGTGCAAACAGTAACCACAGAGCTCTCCTTGTTATCCTTGCTGACTGATCTGTGTGAGAATTGCAGGCTAGGATGACTGTATCCCTCTCAGGCCAGAGTTAAGCATATTATACAGCCTTACTGAATTCTGTGACCATCGCCCCACACAAAAACATGAAGTTAAAATTGTTTCTTCGAATTCAAATGGGATCAATACCTCTCAGGAGACAGATGGGGTTTTCTTTTCTACACTGAAAAAAGAATCAGTGTCTGGAGTTCTGGCTCAAAGTATTCATTCAGCTACAGAACAACACCAGGAAAAATCAGCAGAGAGTGGGCACCTGCTCTTTTCCTTGATCAGCCCTGGATCTCAGAATTTGATGTTTTATATAAAGGGAGCTTGCTGTTGCTCTTGCATGCTGCTTTTTTAACTACACACAGTCTGGCTCAGGCAAGAAGGTCATGTTTATCCTTTTTTGGAGCTTTTTCATTTTTACTTGTAGCTGAATCCTCTAGGTCAATTGTATCTGCAGGGGTGGGAGAGGAATTTAATTGCTTTTAGTTCCTACCTTCATCTCAGGGTGACCAGTCCATTAATAATGCACAGGAAGCAACTAGGAAATGCATGGTAGATTAGGGATTAATTGATATTTGGAAAGATTTCAATCCACATTTGAAGGAAAAGGTTATGCACTGTAGTCCAGCTCTAGTTACTATTTGCATTTGATTATTTTATTATTTCTTACAGCCCTACTTCTTCTGGCTTTAGATCTGTTTTCCCATTTCCTTGGCCAACCAGGCTTTAACAAAAATTTCTTTGTTTCTTGCTAGATATATTTGTTATATTTCTAATACATGCCACCCAATATCAAATAAATATATACATTTCTCTCTATTTTCCAGTAAATGTTTTTTTTTTTTTTTTTCTTCACTGACACCACCCACAGTTCCTTTATGAACAATTTGACTTTCCAAAATGTTATTGATTTCTGTGCTTGGAAGTTACAAGATTAATAGCTTTAGAGGCAAAAGTCCTTCAATCCTTTCACCGAATAGGTGTTGCAAGCTTGCTTCAATGCCTGCTGATGTGCTTCAGCACATCACTTTTAGTAAGAAGCATGAGCAAAGCACTCCTCAAATCAACAAGGCACTAAAATACAGGAAACAGATGGGTAACTCCAATGATGTCAGGGCAGGAAGGTATGATTTAGTTGGTTTGAAAATGATGAGCCTAACACCTCAATTTGCTTTGCCTGTGTGCCCCATAGAAATGATAATGACTTCAGTAACTTTTTTAACACTTTTAAAGGTTGCAGAACAGCTAATATTGATACCCATAAAACCAGTAACTACTGGTAGCAGAACTTGACTCTCACTGTCAGGAGCAAGAGACAATGTGAAAAGAACAGAAGACCCAATAGAAATAGATTCTTTTAAGGCTTTGAGAAACTCACCATCTTTTCTCAATGCCAGTTAAATTAAAAATAGACTAAGTTAGGAATATAACATAAATGTCCAGTTACAAGCACTTTGATAATGCTAGGTGAACTGGACAAAGACCTTTTGAAGACCCCTGGTGTTACGGCGGCTTTTATGATGGTATTTGAATTTGAGAGTAATGGAATCTTCTAAGGAGCTAGAGCCAGACAATTTGGAAGAGTGTCAAAGCTGCTAAGTGCAGCCGCAGAGAGACACTGTTGATTGCAAAGTTTGAGTGGCCATCTCAGCGTAGTATTAAAATGTCAAAGGAGAGGTAGACCTGCATTTCTTATGTTGTACCATGAAGTCTTTGGAATACTGATCATGGAAACACTTAAGTTCTTTTCTAAAAACCTGCCACTCTGGAAGCAGGGCAGTTACAAGAGTAGTTACAAAAGTGCGTTAAGATACAGTATGTGAGTAAAGAAACAGTGATGATGACTCTCCTTTGCAGTAATCGTTTTGGGATTGGAGAAGTTCACCTCCCCGTCACCCAGAGGTAGTAAAGGTCACATCGTAAGTGACTTCCATCATCCTAACAGTGAGAGTTTTGCACCTCAGATGCAGTTCTGTTTTTTTCTTCCCTATTTTACAGACCAAGAGAAAGGGAAAGTAGCTCAAGAAGATGCCCTGGAGGAATATTTGCTCACCACACCACATCATCGTGGTGATAACAGCTGCTGAAAATGCCACCTTTTTTTCCACTGCAGGATATCTCAATCCAGGCCTGAATTTTATTCAAATATCCACTGTCTAATGAGCAAGAACACTAAGCAGCATATCCTGTATTACAGTATTAAATTAAAAAATATATCCTATTTACAACTATCGTTAAGAGCTGTTTTCAAATCCCTTCAGTATTTTTCATCCATAGAGGTATTTGGGGAATTTTGCTAATTCTGGTTTTATTAACATATTTGGTGAAGGTTATCTGCATTTCATCTCTTAATCTAGGAGACTTTGCGAGCATTATTTGCTGATTTATCTGTTTTGACTGATTAAATAAATGAAGAAAGAATTGTAAACTGTAGTGGTGTCACAATGGGGTAGTTATGCTTTATTTTAATTAAAATCAGGGTCTAAAAAAAATACTTTATTCAGTGGCTATCTACCTGGGCATGCTTGGCCTAGTTTCTTGAAGTACCTAGAGATTCTGCTGAAGTCTTCATTTGCTCAATCTGCCAAATGCACAGACCTGCATTCTGTGTGCAGCTTAGGCTGCAGGCACATTGTCAGCCAAAAGAATCTGAATTTGCAGGTCGCAAGCATTTGTGTAAGGCTTGTATCGGTTTTATACAAATCTGCTCTTTCCACCTCTGCTCTGCTCTCCACAGCTTCCAGGCTCCGCAGCTTGCAGTGGTTGCAGGCTGTCCCTGCAACATTTGAGGAAGGAAGGCTCCATGAAATTTCCATTTCTATTTTACTTTCCACCCAACCTCTGCAGGAGCCTGGAGAGAGTCATGTGCAAATCTCTGTCCCCAGTGAGTCTTCTGTCAAAGAGGAATGACCAAGAATCACAGAAAAAATAGTGAAACTTGTGAAATCATCATCGCCCAAAGCAAAACAAGTTCTTTCAAACAGAAAACTTAAATAGTATTAACTTATCTTTGGTGAAATTCCCAGCTACATGGTTTATGCCTGTGCCCCGGTTCTTAGCCATGCCTGACATAGCCTGGGTTCTGCTGGGGGAAGTGAGGCTTCTTGTAATTACCAATCCAGTAAATACCAGTTTCCATCACAGCTTATTTTCCATTTTAGCTGGCAATGATCTCATCAGTCTCAAAACCGTTACATATTGCCTTGGAGACCAACAGGTTACCTGGATGTTGCTAGGATGCACCATTTGCCTGATTCTCTAGCCTTTTTCTCAGCCACATTGCCCACTCCCTGTGCTGTTAAACCATTTGGACATTGGCCAGGGTACCCTTACGCTGGGAAGTCCTTAAGTAGCCATCTGGAAAGTCAGTTTAAGGCAGTGGGACACAGACAGTAATGGAGGTCAAGTTCTGTTTCTAATTATCAATATAGAATTTGGAAGAGATTTTTAACATATCATTCTGGTATATATTCACTTACTATGGGCAGGTATATCATAGCACCACACTAGCTGCCTTATAAGCATTCCTTCTCAATGTATTGTGCTTATCTTGAAATGCTGAACAGTTAATATATTCATATGGATTTATTTTCCCTAGATGGCCTCTGTTGGCCTTTTGTGGGAAATGTTGCAAACAGACCAGAAAAGAAGTTGATGTGAAGCTGAGAAAAGCAAGCATATAGGGTTATATATGGATAAATTGAGAGGGGATGTAAAAGACAGAAAATATCCACTATCTAAACTTCTATACAATCAATGCAGCTCATGTCATTGAACCTTATTAACGTCAGCGGTGAACAGCAGCAGTTGGAAAGCCCTCGGTACTGAGCAGCAAAGGGAAATGGACTGAAGAAACTTGAATGAGCTGGGTTGAACAAAAAAAGTAGCCCAACTACCCTTTCCTTCCTAATCGTAATGTTTTAATACAACAGAATAAAGTGGCATATAAAAAGGTAATGTGCATTTTCTTCAAGGACTTGTTGAAAACTGTAATACAGTATCTTTGTAATTTACTGGTAATATGTACACAATGTAAAAGATCAAGAGCAGAGAGTACTATCACTATATTGGGAGATAATGGTGCTTTTCTTTCATAGGCTTGATATAAACTTTGATTACATAGCATTTCTTTAATTTGCTGCTATTCAAGAAAACCCTTAGAGCACTGCAGCGAGCAATGCCTCTCTTTTACATTTGCATTTTTTAATTTGCATTTTTTAATTTCCCAGACTACAGCTCCACACCTACACAGGCTTCCCCTGTGGGAGGGAAGAGAATATTTTTCAGTATGAATGATACTGTTTCTGTTCTCAAATAGCTGTAGTTATTAATTCCAGAGATTTATAAAAATCACTTTGCTACTGTATCACTTAAGTGTGGAGGTTTTTTCTAACTAACATCAGATGCCAATCTATTGCTCCACTGGTACCCATTTTAAATAGGGCAGCCAAGCAAAAAGTTCAGACTGCTGAAATGAGTAGCTGCCATTCCCAGCAGCCTGCTCTCGCATTCCTTGCATACCCCAAAATGCCACCGAGTTCAGGAGGAGCTCCGTCCTTTTAAAGGAAGACTCATTATGTCCGTAATACATCAAGCCCCCCATGGCACACTAATGACAAGAATCTAGACCAGGTTGCTCAGCACAGCAGACCTTAGGATCTCCTGTTTACTAACCAACAGGGACCAGTTTAGTAGATACCTTTAAAATATGCACTAACCCCCATGTTCTAGGAGTTAGGATATCTGCCTGGCATCTGGCTGATCAGCATTTTAGACCCTACTCTGCCTCACTTGGATGGGGACCTCAACCCAGTTCTCTCCCATCTCAAGAGTGTCAGGCTCTTCTCAAGACAGAAAGGTTATAAGAGGAAGATTCTTTAAACCAACAGTTACGTCACTCACATGGCAGATGACAAAGTCAGGACATCCCATCAAGAAATTCTTCTAAGTGCTGCTATTTCACTGGGTTTTCAAATTGGAACAGTGTCACTGGAAGAGACCGAAAGAGCCCACAGCACTCAAACAGCCTGATGGACAGCGTCCTTTCCAATATATGGGAGACTGAAATTTAATTCCATATGCTATAGATTCGGCAGAGCGACATTTAGCTTCCCATTTCCTAGAAGATGCCCGATTAACCGAAGAAAAAAGAAATGGTCTCTCCCCACTCTGTTTTGGTAGGGAAGGGCCAACGTCTTTTGGGTACCTACCATAAGAGACATTTCAGAGTCCCGGGTGACATGTATGCACTCAGAGGCCAGACTGAAAGGCTGTCCTTCCCCGGGGCATCTCCTCCCGCCTCGCCTCACTCACTAACTCCGGTTTGCCGCTCCAGGACTGTCATTTCCACGTCCCCAGCCTGACTCCTGCTTCGCAGGCAGAGCCTGTGCCTCAGCTGGATTTCTGTATCTAACGCAGAGTCTTTGCTCTTAAAAACTTGGGATGCTAAATTTGAGGCATGACATAAAGAGGGAAGGCAACAAGCAAAATTAGACCTGGAAAAGAGGTGACAACAGCAGGGTGATGGCTTGGTTCAGGAATTTCAGCCAAGTAGTAATGCCTGTCTGTTGGGGAGTGACCGTCCCCAGAACGAGTCTGTCCAGAGGCTGAGGCAACAACACAAGTTATTATTTGACTTTCTCTATCCAGGACCTTGCAAAAGAAAATTTACAAACACAGCGTGTCTTCCCAAGACTGAACGTTTGCTCACATAATAAGGTGGAAAAAAAAAAAAGAACTTGGAAGACTTTCTATAACAGCACCATCTCATGACACCTGCCATAACAATATTTTATTTGTCAGTCTTTTCTCATCCTATGTCTCTTGAAGCTTGACTAGGTTACTGCATCAAAGGGAAGGAGTAATAGTATCATTTCAGATAAAAGAAAAAGAGAGAAGTGTGCTGTACACAATCTGCCCATCATGTCACCTCACAGTTACATTAACCAAACAGGCAACAAAAAATACACAGCCATATACTACGGGAATCCATGTAAACTAGAGCTCCTTCTCAGGTATGGTAAAAAATGCTCCATTCTTATATGGTAGCTATAATTCAAAATGCATTACACAGATTAATTAACTTACTTTATGCATATCAATACACCGAGGCAGAGAAAGATTAAATAAATGACAAAGCACAAAATTAATAGACTCAGGAAGAGGCAGAGCCATAAACAACACACAACTGCTGGATTCCAGAATTAAGAAAAAAAAGACCTATTCCAATGTGACTATTTTTTTTTCCCTTTCTTAAAGTAGGTTTTGCCGTGCACAGCACTGAGCCCACCATCAGCTCTTTGCAAGTACTGAACTGAATAAATAATATTAACTATAATCCCACTACTATGTCCTCAACTACTAAATCTATTGAAATTTTAAACCTTCATATTTAACTGACTTTGGTAAAGATAATTCTGAAAGCTGCACTATCTTGGTACTACTAATTAATATATAATAATAATCATGACTAATAATGCTCCTCTAATAAGGATTTAATCCTACAGATCATTTTTTGAAAGCACTTTGATAATAATGATTATTTATTCTTACAGTGCATTTTTCATGCTAGCAACTTCAAGTATCATGATGATTAATAAAGCTAAAGAAACTGAGCATATACATAAAATAACAAGTTTATGAGACTGCCAATGTGCCGATCTTATTAAATAAACATTAATAAAAATAAAGCTGTAAAGGATAATCTCTTGGGAAAGGGGGAAAATAAAAAAATAAACAAAAAAACCCTTGGGGCTATGTCAGCAGGATTGAATTGACCTGCGTATCAATGTCATTTCTATTGTCACTCTAGCAAACAAAATAAAATAATAAATAGCACTTAGTGAATGCGGACGAGGTTGTCAGCCGGTATACATAGGCGCATTGGCATAAATCTAAAGCAGCTCTGCAGCTGGCCCTACAATTTCAAAGGGCTGCAGAAACATAAGAAAACACCTAATATGTCTTGTCCATGGTGACTTCAATGCACAGCAGAGAAAAGATATGTACTGTCAATGCTCACATACTCTGGTGACAGTTGATATATATATGTGAGCTGCTTAGCTGGATTAGGCATACTGAGATCTGCTAGGGGTTTTTTTGTCTGCAGTGCCTGGGATTTCAGTTCAGTAGAGGTGCCTCTCGCCTTCCTCCTCTCATCTTCCTGCTCCTGCAGGTTAAACCAAAGGCTTCGGTATGACCCAGCTTAGGCTTGCATTGCTATTCACAGCAGGCCAGTAGAAAGAATTCACCTGGTTCAAAAAAATCCCCCCTAAGTTATCAGTGTGGCTTACGAAGCATGGCACAGGCAGCATTTTGCCAAACTAGCTTAGAAGGGAAATCACCTGGGCTGGCACGATTTATAGCAGCAAAATCAATCTTTTGCAGGATGGCTTATGTAATAGGGAATTATTATGTAATAGCAATACGGGCAGATTTTATACACAGAACTCGATCCTTCTCAAGAAGCTTTTAAAGGTTTGACTTCCCTGGCAAAAAGACCTCTTCTGGAAGTAGAAATTTCGGGGGGGG
>KL262426.1:18783-33692 GCA_000699545.1 Podiceps cristatus | reverse complement strand
GAGCGCTGTTTTCCTTCTGAACCACAGGAATTTGTATGGAAAAGCCGTGTTTATGAAACGGGTTTCCAGTCAGACGCTCGTTCTCTGTACAGCGCGGAGTGGGTGGTGATCACTTTAGCAGTGTGCTGTCATCATACAGTTTTTTAGCAGACAACTAAATTCTTCCACAGATGAGGACCTGTTTCTGTGTGAGGGGGGGGGGGATAAGGTTTCATTAGTCCCAGAGAGTTCCTGAAAGAAAAATGGAAACCTTTCATGCCAGAATCGCGGGTTTGTCTAGCCCCAACCCATGTGTGCTTACAGACTGATGCTGGATACCTTCCAAAATCAAGAAAGCTTTAGTGTGTTTTGTGGGTTTTTTTTTTTGGTTTGTGTCTTTTTTTTTTTTTTTTTTTTTTAATTTTACCAGAACTTTCTGCTTTTACAGACTTTTCTTGTCACCAGGTATGTTGATGAATTTTGTTCATTTGGAATAGCCAAAGTAAATGTTGCCCACTCTCTTTAAGTCAATGCTGCTGCTATACTGTTGATACTGAACTTCATTTAGGCCTAGGAAGTTGTTGAAGCTGGGCATTACTAGAAATCCCGGTAACATGTTACTTATGTTTTCAGGGCTGTAGTTTAGGGGTCGAAGTTACATGAATACATGAAGAATGTCCTAGAAGTTCGATCAGCTTGGGATCTGCAGTATTAGCTATAGACTCCCACAACTGTAGGTCTTCAAAGATTAATTAAAAGGTGAAATAAAACTTCATAATACACTTGCTTTTAGGAAAATTGCATATAAAGAAATATTGAGCTTCCGTACGCTTGTCAGAGGGTTGCGCAGTCTAGTGGAGTGCATTAAGGTGGGTGGGGAGTCAGTTACCAGGTCGCTTGGAAACTTCAATCTAGAAGCTTCAGTTCAGACTGATGATGATGGTTTTCCAGGCTTCAGGAGTTTCAAGCCAGCAAGCAGTGCTTTTCAGAGGACAGAAAGAAAAGGATTATTGAACAAAAAGTTTTCAGTAACTGGTGTGTTTTGGTCTCTTTAAAAAGAATACCTGGTATCGATAATATCAAGAATGTTTTGTTATGGATTGACTTGGACAGATATTTGGGTGGGATTTCAGCCTGTAATTCAATGGGTGGGTTTTTTTTAAAAGAAATTGAACTTCCTCCATGCATGATCTTAAAATATTTTTGTTAATGTCTAGTTAAATATCTGTTTTTCTTGAATAAAACTCACTTCCGTTAAGTCAGGTTTCACTTCCGTGGAATATCTGATGTCATAAATTCACTAGTTCTCCAATTGTCTATAGACTTTTGGCAGAACTCCAAATTCTAGTGTAGGAAAGCCTTCTTAAAAAAAAAATAAAATCATAAATCTATCTTTGAGTCTTGTGATGTAGTAAGGAGAGAACATATCCTGCATCTTCCCCCTGATTTCATTGCTCCAATACTCCTTTCCCTTTCCTGAAAGCTGGACGTAGAGTCAATAGGCTTTTGAAATATTGCACACAGTTTTTAAAGTTTATGTATGTCTGCAATGTGCTCTGTTTTGCAAATGTGAAACTTAAAGCCAAAATTCAGTAAAAATACAAGCTGTCGGAATGCTATATATATGAGGAGGGTGGAGGAAAAATACTAACTTATTATTGAGAAGTTGGGTGGAAATGCATGCTGGTGTTTTGGCTATTTAGCTATAAAGCTGATAGTGTGTTTCAGTGACCAGAGGCACAGAGTTCAAGTAGCTTAAGTGCTTTTTCACAGATCTAGAGATACACATGGAAGCTTTGCCCTTGGTTCTCTAAAACTTGCCTCAGCTAACTTATCTGAAAATAAATACAGCGTTATTGGGCTGTGGAATGTGGCATTGTATTTTATGCAAAGTCCATGGGGCTGCTTTGGTTGGAGGTCCGTCTTGCAGCAGACCGACTGCTTTGGTTGGAGGTCTGTCTTGCAGCAGACCGTTACGTTATGAAGTTAACCCCTTTGCATAACTGGCAGTTTCGGTGCAAGCATTCCAGGAGAGAAAAATCTGAAATAAGCATAATTTACACACTTACACAGAAAACCTTGGGTGTTGTGGGTTTTTTTTTAAGTAAATGTGTGTGTGTACTCAAACTGATAAACTTGTAGCATCGACATACCTGGTGTTATGTACTACATCTCAAATCTCAATTCCTGCATCAGAAGAGGAGGACTTAGAATCAGAGGGATAAAAAAATTTCAGTCTGAGCGAGTTAAAAAACTTGGTTTGTGGCAGTGCTGTTAGTCCTCACAATCACCCACCAAATGAAAGTTTTGATGTGTTTTGTTTTGATACCCAAATCGGAGCTGGTGGCAAGAATCATCTTGCATTAGAAATACAGGGTTTTAAAATTAATTTTGAGAAATTGGAGTAGTAGCTTGTAAGCAGGCAGTTTTGCCTTGTGTTGGTAAGGCAGGTAGTTACGGTCTGGAATTAACAGCCAGTAACAAAAAGGTGGTTCTGTCAACTATCACAAATCTGAGAGACTGCCAGATTAAGGTTACGTGTATTTGTATAATGCCTGAAGTTCCCGTTTAGTTTATGTGCAACATTGACCAATCTATTTCACAATCTGTGAAATTTACATGGGTAAATCTTTATATCTCAACCCCTGGTGGAAATAGATTCAGGCATGTGGTTCAATTTACATATATTAGAGTTGCAGAGTGAGGCCCTCTGCAAATGTTTGTGGGTTTTGCAGCTCCCAAAATAATTGAATTTACATACTGGCTTCAGAAGATTAAAGAAACAATTAGTGACACTGATGTGTCAAGAAAGCTTCCTTTGAGAACTGATAATTTTTTGGGGGGAGGGCATGCACATTGTTCGTTTGGTTTGGTTTTGGCAGCCAAAGTTTAATTGCTGGTGTGCTACAGAATACGGCCTTTTGTAAATGTGGTTGTATGAAAATAGAGGACCCTATCTGTCTTCAGGTACACTCTTTGCAGTTTCCACTTCATGACTTTGGCTATTGGCCGTGGGGAAAAATGCCCCAAATCTTTTTCAGTTGCATTATGAAAGGGGGGAGAGGGCAGAAGGGAGAAGGGCAGCTGTGAGAACTTTGATTCTCACAGCTGTGATTGTGAGATTCTTAGCTTAGAAGCTCTTGACTTAAAATTGTGAGTTAATGGAACTCAGGAGTAGTATTGTGTCTTTGGAGCTAAATCTACATATATGGATTTTTTTTTGCTTTTATTTACTTTAAAAAGAGCATTAGAATTCTGATTACTATAATTTTTCTTTTGATGCAAAACATACTTAATACTCATAGCTTTTGTTTCTTTCAAAATTGTCAAACTTGCACATTTTTGATAAGTAGTGTTGCACTAAATTTTCACTATGACACTGAATTGTAAAGGGTGCTCTTTTGTTTCCAGAATATCTTGCTATTATTTGCAACACTTTATTCTGATTTTTAGAATAGCTTTTGAATTCTGCATCAAAATATCTTAAAGGGGCTCCATCAGAGACATCAGTGTCTAATTTTATGCTTGTTTAACTTACTCCACATATTGCTATAATGCTGAACAGTTTTACTTCCCATGTTAAGTTGATAAATGATACCCAGATTTTTAACTTCACTTCTTATCTTGCTCTCTTGTTCAAATTTTTTTTTTAAAAAAAAAAAAAAAAAAAAAAAAAAAAGTGAGGTATAGTTCCTTGGGGCAGGGGTGGAGTGAGTTGACCTGATAGGATAGAACTGCCCCTAAAATATTTCTAAGAACTCATGAATTGTGAATATTGCACGTAAAATACCTGCATAAATACACTTCCCCCCCCCCCCCCCCCTCCCCCCCCGATGATTGAATGGGAAAGATATGCCCTGTAATGGACAAAAATTATTGCGTTGTGTGTTTAATTTTTTTGTGCCTGTATGTAATGGTGTCTTTCTTCTTTTTATGAGTTTACTTGTAAGAGGGGAGGAGGGGATTTCTAATTTATTTTTATGAGACCCAAGTAATTGATGTATCCTTATTACTATCTTTGAAGTTCACTTTTGGGGACAACCAGAGGTTTAGACTGAAGAGCCTGAACTACTTTTCACAATGTTTTTTGGAGACTTTTGTTTCCAGATTTGTATCCAGAGCAGAAAGCAGAGGTGTTTTACATGTGTTAATTTGGAACTGATAAACATTTTTAAGTGATGTGGAGTCCATTAGGAGCTTGCAGTGTTTGCTCTCCTTTGGGTCATTCCTGCCCTCCCCTTGCCCCCAGGCACCAGGAGAGGAGTCAAAACTGAGTTATATTATTTAAGTTTTGAGTTTGCATCAACTGGCAGCATGAGTGCAATAGCTTGTTTGGATAGAGGTAGATAAATAGTTTTGCGAAAGCCATGGGAGTATTTGTGGTTTGTGTTGCCAGTTAATAAGAATTAATAAGGATATTAATGTGGCTTTTGTTTTATGATACAGTATTGTTATGAAGCATTTGCTAATTTTCAGTGTTTCTGAAAGTTCTTTGTTATCTGAGTGCACAGAAGGTATCTTTAACAAAGCAGTAAAATAGTTATAAAACAAGCATAAGAGTATTTATTTGTTTATGATGTGCTTGTATGCAGCTACAGAGTACTGGAAGCAGTTTAAAAATACCAGAGTAGGTAAAGCGTTTGGAGAATATTGTAAAAAAATCTCTGGAAAATAGAATAACTTGTAACGTTTGTAGTGCTTATGGTTCTTGTGGTAGCTATCTATTGAGCAATGCCTTTTTTTATCTTTTGTAAATAAGATGATTGCTGCATTGTTTTTATTTTCTAAGAACAAAAGGTGCAGTTTCTAAATATGCTATGTTATTTTCATTAACAACTAGATGTTCATGATTATATAATGTTAACAACAGAAGAATGTAAAGCATACTTGATTTTGCAAATTGATTTCATTTGTGTCACTACAAATAACCCCCCAAAAAGACTGCTTTCAAGTACTGCAGCGTGATGGTTTCCTGTCAGCGACGTATTGTCTCCTCCCGAAGGCTGTAAGTTAGCCCGTGGTTTGTGTATGCGCACAGGTGGGAACAGACACACACATAGAGGAGAACCTGGTAAACAAGGTAAATGTTATCAGTAGAAACTCAAAGCGAAGTACAAGGTCGATGTGGTAGAAAGTAGCACATAAAATGTTATTTAAAAAATGTATTGGGGATGTTATTTAAAAAATGTATTGGGCACCGTATTGCCTTCCTGATTGGCGTCATGCCTCAAATTCCTTCCTCTGCTTTGAAAGGCACTTTGGTCCTTATGCCTGTACTTTTTTTCCACCTCATCCATCTTTCAGTATTCCTTTTATATTTTTTTACTTTTTTTTTTCTTTTCTATAGTCTGTCATTATATTTATTACTCTTGCCTTATTCCTTCTCCCCAGATCTGCCATTATTTTCCTCCCAACTCTCAATGAAATTAAGGACCCGTGTGTTAACAATGTGTGAGTCTTCACTCTGATAAGTGTCTTGTCTTTTTAGACTGCTGGTTCTTTGAGGCGTAGGCCATTGTTCCTTTCAGTGCCCTGTTGGAGTTCTGTTGTGAGGATGCGTATTAGAAATGAGTTATGCTTTACAAAGTATAATATTCTGTATAATGGAATCTGCAGAAAAAATGAGTCTCTGGGGACAGCTGTGGGAGGGAAGAAAGGCAGTAGTCACAGATGAGGTCCAGGTTAGGAAACGTGTGGACTGCTGTGGTAAGGGCAATGGTAAGCAGTCAGGGGCTAGAGGTGCACCAGGGAGGTGTAGGTGTTGGTGTGGTAGGAATTGTGATACTGGGAGGCCTGCTTTTGGGTGCCCTCTGTTTCAGTGCCTGAAGGCGGCTGGCAGGAGTGCTTGTTCTCTGCTGAATGCTGGTGTGTGGGTTTGTGTTGTTCTTGTTTTTGTGTTCTGCCCACCCCTTGTTTGTTGTCCATCACCCCCCCCCCCCCCATCTCTTTTGGACTTAAATGAGTATTGCTAAGGGAGGCAAGACTTTTGGGATTCTCCATTGTATGTGGTGTTCTGAAAATCATGTGGGCTTGAAGTATTTGTATTTCTAGCCTTTAGGGCTGACTGTCTTCCTTTTGTTTCAGCTGATACAGAGGAGGACCTCTGAATTTACTATCTAGGTATCTGTATGCCTTGCTGAGGATGCAATTCAAGACATCAGTGAAGATATTTAAGAAGGATTGTTCTAATCATAACCAGGGATCCTCTAGGCAAAGAAGAGTTAGTACTTGGTATACAGACAGCGGTAGAACAGAGAGTGCATGTATGTGTATACAGTCCATATAGGCATATGAAATGGCCAAATGCCAATGAGACACAGTAGAATGTAAGTCCTGTTACTATTTTATGGAAATCTGCAAGAATAATGAGTCCAAACCTAGTAGGAAATACAATATGAAATGTTGCTTTACAACTACCTGGAAAGAGGTTGTAGCGAGGGGGATGTCAGTCTCTTCTCCCAGGTAACAGGCAAGAGGATGAGACGAAACTCTCAAGTTGCGTCAGGGGAGGTTTAGATTAGACATTAGGAAACCTTTCTTCACTGAAAGGGTTGTCAGGCACTGGAAGGGGCTGCCCAGGGCAGTGGGGGGGTCACCATCCCTGGAGGGATTTAAAAGATGTGTGTATGTAGCACTTAGGGATGGTGGTTTAGCAATGGACTTGGCAGTGATAGGTTAACAGTTGGACTTGATGATCTTAGAGGTCTCTTCCAACCTAAACGATTCTATAATTTTATTCTTTCAATTTTCTTATGTCGAGTTTGAATGAAAGTTTTATGGGAGCCTCACATGCACCATGGTCCTAGGATTGACCCATAATATCAGGAGGTGAAGAGTGCTTGTCTGTGTCTGCTGAAGTATTTGAAACTGTTTACTTGCAGTAATAATTTAAGCATGAGGAGGTGTATTTATGTGTGCGGAGAAGAGCTGTCTTGTTTTTCTTTTCATGGGAGGACTGTATTTGGGAATCTGTGATAAATGCTGACTGGAAAGTGAGTAGTAGTTTCTGGACCCTTTTGCATGAAGAAGAGCATCATTAATCTGGCAGATTGTCAGCAGCAAATGGTACATTAATTTTTGGCACCAAACTTGCTAGCAAAAAAAGAGACATTCCTTTCTGTTAATGTTAAAAATGAGGAGGGACTGATTGTCCTCTGTAGGCTGATACTTTTCAGCTTCTTTTAAATATCCATGCAAGACAGGTACAATGCTTTTGACAAAAGTATTTTTCTATTTTTAAAAACTAAAAAAATGTTTTCTAATATACTGATAATTTGCACCCATCTACATAATGAAGTTATTTAAAGAAAAGTTAGTTATGATTACAAAATAGTTTAATACACATCTTAGTAGTAGTATGGAATGCAATGAGTCCTCATCCTAGGCCAGTTTTACTTCCGAAGCACTTCGGAAGTACTGTCCTACTAGTAGTGGTAGTAACACAAGGAAGTAGTATTTTTTTATTAAGAATGTGTATTTGCTCTTGAATTAGGTGCTCTCTAGCTATGTTGAAAACTTTAGTAAGCTCAACATAATGACCTGACGTTTTTACCTGACTAATAACAATAGCATTTTTCTTTACTCAATTATTGCTTTAAGTCTTCGGGTACTGTTGCAAATGGGCAATTTAGACTGCTTAAAGAGCCACTGTCAAAGGCATCTGCAAAAGTGGTTTTATTGAAATATGATGTTGTACCATTTTTTAATACCTAATATGATTCTGCCTAAGTTGTTAGAGTTCATCTAACACGAGTACATAAAAATTGTTTATTTTTATATGGAGTCTGTTTTGAGAACTATAGTAATTTCTACTTCCTTTGGATGCTGTAAATAAATCTGGTGTATGAAGAGCTACAGTGATTAGAATAGCAGAAAAGTACTGCAAAAAAGGAAAGGTTGTTTAGTAGGAATTGAATTCTTCAGTAAAAAGATTTGCAGGAATGTGAAGACATAACTTAAAAAGTGAGAAGTAATGTAAAGACCACAATCAAGTCCTTTCCTCCGTGCTTCTCATCTGAATTTCTATTAGTTTCACCAAGATTTGCAGCAGCTCTGTATCTTTTGAAATCAAATGCACATATGGGCTGCTTTCATCATTTTTGTCATTGCAAATACACTGGGTTACAATTCATTTTGTATTTGATTCGCTATCCACCACAAAATGACAAAAGTCCTTATCTGTTTCCACTTTTTAAATAAAGAACTTATCTTTCTGTATTTTTTCCCTCACTCTTTTTTTTGTCTAACTTGAAAGTGTCAACGTTAATTTTCTTGGGTGAGAAATACTGTGGGTAAAGCACTGGCTAGGGATTTGTAGTAATTAGGTTCTGTTTCCAAGTGTGTCACACAGCTGCTGTTAGAGCTTAGAGAAGTTTGGTTAGCATGCTTTCCGCTGGGCCTTGGGGATAAGGCCCTTTTTCTTTCTTTGGTGTCTTTGCTTGGTAAACATTTCTTGTGTTTATGTCCTTGAACATACAAAGTGTCAACTGTCACAGACCTTAAAGTATGTGGGATGCTACTTTAGGATAAATGCAAACACTTAACTGAAAAATACTTTGTAGCAGCTACAGTAGTTGAAATGAATATCTGATAGGGTTTATGTGCTTTATGTTAGGATGCAAAAAGGTAAATGTATTTTTAATTGGCCCTGTTAAAAAAAAATCCATTGAAGTGGCCAGATATAGTGATCCCAGCTGATGCACAGCCTCACCTTGCCCAGTATTTATGAAAATGCTTTTGTTGAAAGAATATCTCCTTTATTGTATGTAAGGAAAAAAAAAGGAGAAATTATTAACAAAAAGTAGGTAGAAGCAGACTGTAGTAGAGCAGCTAAATTATTTTTAAAGCATCATATTAAAGGTTTAAAAAGTTAGAATCTTTAGTGTATAGTTGTCATGGGAATAGAGATTTGAATGATTAACCGCCTTCTATTTATAGCTGTTTTCTCTGAGTTAATACTCTAGTTCCAGTTAACTTCTAGGTAAATTTTATGAGAAGGCAGGGCAATTCTTGCCTCAGTTTATCACCGCAGCTAATTATGTTAGTGTCCTCAAGTTACTTTCTTTTTAATGTGAATTTCACAAATCATGTGACTGTATTTTCAGATTTATTTATGCTGCGATAACTTTTCAAGTTTTATTGCATGCAACTACAAGATTTAAAGAGGCCTTCAGCATTTGGTGGCTCCTTTTGTCTTCACATCACTACTTGCTGATTTTTAAAATACTGGTATGTCACTGCTTAACACTGATGATCTGGGGTTATTGGCTCATGAGAATGAGGTGCAGGCTGTGTGTGCTGTACTGATAAAACTCCAAAGAGCCAGACCTAATATGTACCAATTAATATGAAAATTTTCCATCCTCTTGATGCCAAAAGGTGGTGCTTCATTGTTAATTTAATCGGGGCTTGTTGGCCAGGAAAGTACCATTCTACTTTTACTGTGTTTTTAAACTCTATTTGTGGAGCAATGAAGGGTTTTTACCTATTTAATAGTGGTTTTATTGAAAAATAGGCAATGTGGTTGCTTTGTTTTCTTTCTGACTTATCATGGGAGAGAACTCGAAAGGAGTTAAGGGAAATATTTTTTGAGTCTTTCCTCAAGACTTGTACCCCTTGGTAAATCACTGTTTTGCAATCAGGTGTGGTGGTGAGAAATTTTTATCATAGTCAAACCATTATTGTTTGTATGAAAACTGAAAAGCCTCTGCTTTCATTTTCAAGAGTAACTTTTTTTGATTTCTGATTTTACGGTGAATTTTAAGAATTGCTTTCTTAACTGCAAATGGTGCTGCTCCAGTGCTTTTCCATGTGCCCAGATTTATATACCTTGTATACTACTATTACTGCTGCTGTTTGGAGGTGAAGCAAGATGTTCTGCAACAGAAAGTTGTTCTGGTGTAGTGAAGTGGTGGTGATTGTCAAAATAAAGTCTCTCTAGTGGTTTTCTCTGGAAGAAAGAGGAGCTCATTCTCATTTATCAGAGAAAGCTTTTAGGTGCCTATTGCCAGAAACTGGTGCAAATATTGATCTCGTAATTCAGTGGTAGCAGGAGGATAGAGATATTCTCCAGAATGCATCTGCTGCATTTCCTCAGCCATTCCACACCTTGCCCGTGAAAATGTCAGAGAACATATCATTTTCAGTCCAGCCTTTGTCAGGTTCCTCTTTAGTCTTATGGTTCTAGAGATGTTACACAGGAAGTTAAGAGGGTTGTGTATTATTATTTCCACCTTGCTGTTCGTGGTTCATCTCAGTGTCAGGAATTGCTTTGCAATTTGATCATATTGAGTATAGAATTATTCTTACTCTGATTAGAGCAGTTCTGTTCACCGTAGCATCTATGATACCAGGGTGAGAAGTCATTCACCTGTGTTGGAGATCTGCTAAGCAGATAGCTCTCTTTCTGGAGGAAGCTTATTCCCCAGGTGTTGCTGTGCTCTGCCAGTGCTGCTGTCGCAGGGGGTCATAGCTGCTGCTACTCGGTGTGCAAAATTCGCTGAGGGGAATAGATATGGCAGTGCACTGCAAAGGGTATTTAGAGCAAGTAACAGCGCTAGTACTGCTATAGCTCTGTTCCTTCGCAGGATATAGAAGTAAATTTTTCACTGCAGTGTTTCCTGATGCCACAAATGCTTTTACTTCTGTCAGAAATAAGCCTGTAGAAAAAATATAGTTCTTTAATCTACTGATTTTTTTTAAAAAAAGAAAAATTGCTGGTGATGCTAGGAGTTATTTATCAGCTCTAGAGTTATTTATCAGCTCTAAGAAGACAGAATCTTTGATAGTTACACACTTTTTCTTGTAAATAATGGGTGTACCAGATGATCGAGAAGGTTTATAGAACTTATGTAAAGAGGTGTTAAGGGAGGCAGCCTACTAATGTCTACTGCACTGCAGCTTTTATTATACTGAAGAAAAAAATAGTTAACGAAAGGGATAAAATGGTCTGCACTGCCATTCTCAAATTCATGCATAAGAGCTAGAAGGAATAGGGATATCGTAAAGCTTCTGACATTTCAGTGTTTCAGAGGAAGCATTAGAATTAAACCAAAAGCCCAAACTTGCTATTCAGACTTGTTATCAGATTTCTGTTCAGTTTTGTCTGTTTTTCCCCACCCCTTTAAGTGCATGTCAGATTTGCCATTGAGCAGCTGATACAAGCAGGAGGGTCCTTGCTTTCTTCAAACCCTGCTCATCTTGCTTCCCTGTTCCCCCAGCGATACTCTCCCTTTCTGTTTTGTAACAGTTGAGGTTCTTGGAGGGTTTCCACACACACACTGAGAACCCGAGTTTGTACATTCTGACATGTAACGTGCAAGTCCTTTGATAACACCTTGAGTTTTCAGCACTGGAGTATGAGGCAATAGAAGTTTCACTAACTGAAAGAGGGGAGAGTTGTGAGCAAGAGCAAATTAAAATGCACAGTGCTTCATTACCTAAAAGAGCTTAATAGATATGCTTTTGACTTGTTAGATACAGCTGAAGGTAAACTGCATGTTAGATGTTTGAGTTTTTCCTTCTACATCACAGGAAATATTCTTAGTGATTACTTTTAGTTTCAGATAGGATTTACTATATACATGATGCTAGTGATGAAATACTGTTGATATTTATCATGTGGTAATATTTGGAGTCAAAAAGCAAGTTGGACTTTGAGCAGCAGTAGGTCTTTGAAGTACGCATAGCTAGACACTACTGTGTTCATTCATAATCTCTTGCAATCCACACTTTGGAGTTTAATTGTAAAGAACAAAACCTTTAAACTGGTATCTGGAGCAGAGAGGGAAGTAGCTTCACAAAATGACTCGTAAGAATTAATTACTGAAAAATTAATTGTTTAGTCCTGCTAATTAACTTTACCAATATGTTCTCATTTATATAAAATTAAATATGCAAACAATAAAAAACAGAATTTAGGAACTAAATAGAATTTAAATTTGCATAGTTTCACCATATTAGGCTTTTAACAGAATGTAAATGGGAAGTGAAACATCACCATGTGAAAGTAGTGAAGAACATAGTCTACACAGAAGTGATCACAAGAAGCAGAAGTCACGAGTTGTTCTATTAATAATGTTTTAGTTAACTGAATAATTGTGATATGATCTTTGCAAAGACAAGATGAAGACTCACTGTTATATTTCTCTGTTTAAAAGGTAAATATTTACCCATTTAGTAACTTTTGGGTGGAACCAGTAGGGTTTTTTGCAGTGTTGTTACATCTATGACGCTAGTGAGTAGAGATGCATTGACAATAAAGGCCATATTTGGGTATCCTGAATTCTGAGGGAATGCCTAGTCAGCAAGAGCTACGCATCTTAAATCTTTCAGAGTTTAAGCCAGTCAGAGGGAAATCATGAATAAGGACTTTATAAACTTTAGAATCTCTGAAGACGGCCTTGAGCTCATTGAACAAATGTAAGATTTCTTCATCAAAAAATGATGTAATGAAAATCCATATAGAATCACATTTTTTATTATTGCTTGCAATCTATTTTCATATTCAGAAAGATGAATTTTAGTGGTATGACTGTTGAGGGTGCACAGTGATTGCAGACAGTTCATTTACTCTTGCAAACATTTCTGTAGATGTCACAAGGGCTTGTGCGGTGTGGGGGATTTGTTTGCACCTGCCTAAACTACTGCTCAGTGGTTAAGTTAGCTCAGTCTCAAGCCTTTGAGCTTCACGCTCTGTGTATGTGTGTGTGCGCGCATATACGTATGGATTTCTGGGAAAAGGAGAACTGCTCTGTGACCACAGCTTCTAATTCTTCACTTCTATAAGCCAGATTTAATCAACCAGATTTAGAAAAGCTGCATGACTGGCCTGGAGGTGTAAGTGATCTGAGGGTTCTGGGAGCAATCTAAACTATTAATTTCTTTGTCACCAGCCTTGGAGCTACTGAACCAGTTGGGTAATCGCTTGCACCCTGAACTGGATTGGAACTGGAAATGAACTGGAAAGTGTTACTCATTTAAAGTCATGTTTATGAATAAATATAAAGCAGATCTAAGCACTTGTTTGTGAGTCATCTGAAATGATAAACACACTGCTGTTTTTATGAAATGGTCACTTGCAGCCTAGAACTTTGTTCTTTTTGAACTGTAGAGTACCCTCAGATCTAGTACGTTCTCCAGCCCAGAATCTTTCCTAGGATGTTTTGGTATTCTTGTTATTGTAAGTTATCAGCACTTGCAGCCAGCCCTATCTAATACTGAGCATATTTGCAGGGTCTCCCACTTACAGAGACTTCACTAATCTTGATTTCAGCATCCTGCTCAGATCAGAGAATGGTTTGTTGCTGAACAGAATGAGATGGGAAAAATTTGCCATGTACTGGAGTATTTTTTGTTGTTGAGCTTCATTAACAGTAATGTGTTGCCCTTCTGCTTTGCCCAGAGGCATCTCTCTTGAAGGTGGCAGAGCAGAAGGAAACCACCTGAATCATTCTGCGAAAATAAAAATAGATTACTTTTGTTTAGGTTTTTGTTTGTTGATCCTAAATTGTGCAGGTGGTGCCCTGCTGTATGGAAGTGTCTGTTCTTTGCTCCTTTACTTGAAGATCCTTCATTTTCCAGTGCCAGAAAAACCTTGAAGTCTTTTGCTCTTTTATTGACTTTATTGTAAGGACAATTGTTGAGGCATATAGAAAATACGAAGCTTCACTAAGAGCAGATCATGCCTGACAAATTTGGTGGCCTATGATGGGGCTACAGCGTTGGTGGATAAGGGAGGGGTGACTGACATCATCTACCTGGACTTCTGCAAAGCATTTGATACTGTTCTGCATGACGTTCTGGTCTCTCAGTTGAAGAGATATGGACTTGACAGATGGACCACTCAGTGGATAAGGAATTGGCTGGATGGTCACACTCAGAGTTGTGGTCAGCAGCTCGATGTCCAGGTGGAGACTGGTGACAAGTGGTGTTTCTCAGGAGTCGGTGTTGGGACCAGTGTTGTTTAACATCTTTGTTGTGGACGTGTACAGTGGGATGGAGTGCGCCCTCAGCAAGTTTGCTGATGACACCAAGCTGCGTGGAGTGGTCGACATGCTGGAAGGAAGGGATGCCATTCAGAGGGACCTTGACAGGCTTGAGAGGTGGGCTTGTGCTGACTTTGTGAAGTTCAACAAGGCCAAGTGCAAAGCCCTGCACCTGGGTGGGGGAAATCCCGAGCACAAATACAGGCTGGGCAGAGAATGGATTGAGAGTAGCTCTGAAGATAAGGACTTGGGGGTGCTGGTGGATGAGAAGCTTAATATGAGCCAGCCATGTGTGCTTGCTGCCCAGAAGGCCAACCATATCCTGGGCTGCATCTGAAGAAGCGTAACCAGCAAATGAGGGAGGTGATTCTGCCCCTCTGCTCTGCTCTGGTGAGACTCTACCTGGAGTGCTGCATTCTGGAGTCCTGGAGTCCTGAGCACAGGAATGACATGGATCTGTTAGAGTGAGTCCAGAGGAGGCCAAGGGCTGGAGCACCTCTGCTATGAGGACAGGCTGAGAGAGTTGGGCTTGTTCAGCCTGGAGAAGAGAAGGCTGCGGGGAGACGTGATTGCGGCCTTTCAGTACCTGAAGGGGCCTGGGGAGGGCAGATTTGGATTAGACATTACGAAGAAATTCTTCCCTGCGAGGGTGGTGAGGCACTGGAACAGGTTGCCCAGAGAAGCTCGGGGTGCCAGTAGCAGGTGTCCCTGCCCACGGCAGGGAGGCTGGAACTAGGCGATCTTTAAGGTCCCTTCCAACCCAAACCATTCTAAGGTTCTATGACAAAGGATTGTCATTTGCCTCACAATTTCAGTCATACTGAGTTCTAAACTACAGTGAATAGGAGGATTACTGGGTTACTTAATGCTGAGCACCAGCAGGATACATCACTGTGAAAGAGGGATTCTTCCCCCCCCCCCCCCCACCCCCACCACACCGCACAC
>KL262426.1:0-18136 GCA_000699545.1 Podiceps cristatus | reverse complement strand
TTAAATTTTCTGTGGGTATTTTCACATGATGAGAACTTTTAGCTATATGCCTGTTTGCCTGTTTTGTTTTGGTTAAAAAGATTTTGTGTGAGATAGATGGGTTTCATAGAACAGTTGTGTTCTGCATTTTAAAGTAACACATTTCAGAAAAGGGTGAGGCTTTTTTTTTTTTTTTTTTTTTTAAAAAAAGGATACTTTTGGTTTTTGACCAGCCACCAAAACCTGTGAAAGTAGAACATGAGAACACTGCTGTGTGTATAACAGTACGCTGTTCATTATCAATAAAAGATTTGGTGTCTTGATATTACTGCAGAAATAAGTGCCACCTTTAAAAGGTCAAAACTCTGATGTTGAAGTGACCATGGGCACAGCATAATTAGGATGATGCTTATGTGCAGTTCTGCTGTTAGCTCAATCTGCATGCAATGCTATGCAATATATGGGAAATATGTTTGTTGTTTTTGTGTTGTTTTTTTTTTTTCCAGATTCAGGCTTTAACTTGTATTTTCAACATTTGCACTGAGATATGCGGTATGCAGAAGTCGGAAGTTGCCGTGATTTAGCCAAACATGCACTGCTGCAAGTTCTTCTTTTTCTCACTGTTTTAATTCCTGAACTTAGGCTATAATGGCTTAATTACTGATAGTGAAGGTTCTTGAAGAGTTTTGTGCCTGTTATTGTTGAAACTTAAGATTGAGGAAGGAGAGAAAAAATGTTGCTTCATATTTCTCAGTATTTTTTTTCCTTTGAAGGTATTTGATGTATTTATTGAGGGTTAATCTTACTCTTGTCTCAGACAAGAAATGGTAAGTTTCAGCATTGCTGAGTGGATGCTACAGCAGCTACTTCAGCTTGAGGTTCACTTGTCCGGTCCTCAGTGCTACTGAGAGCCTGAAATGCATGAGACAGCTTTGAGGTAGCTGAATATAGGAACCCAAAGCTATAAAAATACCCTTGCTGTATGTTTCTCTATGTATTGCTGTCCAAAACATATGCTAGTGCTCTCAGCGCTGGGCCTGATGCCTTCCTCTGAGCATTCTTCCAGAGTGGAAGATTTATTTGCAGAAAATTTGTTTAGAGTAGAAGACTGTAGGGCCACAATTAGCCTAGTAATTTCAATGTGGCATCTTACGTTGCTTATGAATGAATTTTTCTTTTTTCCTTCTTCCCCCCCTTTTCCCTTTCCTGTTTCCTGCTAGCTGTTCATGGTAGTTAACAGGCCAGCAGTTTGTACCCTCGGTCTGTGAGATAGTATAGTCACCAGCCTTTGAAAAATTTTCCTCCCATGCTTTGAAGGTAGAAACCATACTGGCATGTGAGAGGTTGACCATGATGCGATCTGTAGTTATGGTGATAACCATCTCATAACCTCTGTTCTGCTCATCTGATGAATGAGAAAGGTTGGTTAGCTAGAAAAATAAAGCTGCCCGCTGTCATCCTGTAAGGAAGGATTTGTTTCTAATCCTCAAATATAGTGGGTAGTTTATCTGTATACATCAGAAACAGTTTTAAGGTCAGGAGGACTGGCCATTCCCCTCGCTATCCTGTGTACAGTTGGTTGCAGAGGACCAGCAGGAAGCCAGTTGTCAATGTCATGTCTGAATTGCAGTGGAGATGCAAACTGGTGTGAGAATGGAGGGGAAAAGGGACAGAGAGCTAGGGACAGAGTAGGGAAGTGAGCAGAAATCTAGCTAGCAAGAGACTGTAGAGAACTGATACACTGTGACAGGGGCTGTTCACAATGTGCTGTCTGGTTAGATGTGTCCAGTTTATGGACACCAAGTAGTTGTGAGCTTTATGCATGTGCCTGACCCTCAGATTGGATGCCAGTCATTGACCACTGTGCTAATACACGTTTCTTTTATTTCTCACCAAATTCTGAATAAGGCATGAGGGGCACTAGCTCTCCTTGCCTCACCAGTGTCTTAGAGGTGAACACAGTGCAGGAGGTTGGCTCTGCCTGAGACAGGAATGATATGAGGCCTAAGAGCCAAGCAGCCATCTCCCGTTCCAGGTCCCAGTGTGCACTACGCGATGTGAAGAGAAAGGAGGCTTGGAGCAGAAATTGCAGCGCTAGTACGACCACCTGCTTTCTCTTCTGGTATTTCGCAAAGTTTTAGTGCCAGCCTTGTTTGTTGTGGCTGTTTTTGGTTTGGTTCCCCCCCCCCCCAAATGTGCTTTTAGTCAACAAATTTGAAAACACATCTGTTACGCATTCTTGCCATTTATGAGCTTAATAAAATGGGTAGATAGTATGATACAGGAAAGGAATAAGGTCATTTTTTTTTTTTCCCAGTGTATCAGTGCTGGTATTAGAAAACTAGTATCGTGCATTTTGCCTGTCATTCCCACATTGCATTTGGCCGGCTCCTCTGTGGTTTGCCAACCTTTATGGAAGCGGTGGTTGTTGTTAGGGTAAATTTGTATCATATATACCAGCAGTAGCACATGTGCAATTTCAAAATGCCATTCTTTGCTATGTTGGTGCTGATAGATTTCTCATGAAAGGTTTCACGTGAATTTAGGATAGTGTGTTAGGCTCCCACCATCTGATTTGTCCTCATGTGACTAGTTAGCCAGAGACCTCTAGATAGTTGGGATATCCAGTTTTTACTTAAAATAACAACCTGCTTCTACCACAGGGTATGGTACTTCAGACATACACCGTGCCCTCTCTGAGGGGCCACACAGATCATGAAAGATTGCTTCCTCAGGTGGAAGCTCTGGAAGTAATGGCTGTTTATCTTGTATCTATACTATGATGCATTTCACACCTTTTCCCAAGCTTCTGCCTTCTGACCAGTGGCTTTTGATTCTGATTTGTCTGACTCCATAAGCACAGATATGGACATGGCAATAAAACAATGCTAGGCTGGTACTTTAGAGTTGGTTAGAAGAGATTCACAGTGTTCCTTTGTCCTTACCATTTCTAAGTCATGTAAAGCTACCTTCATTTTTCTCTAGTCTTCCTGCTGTAGGCTTTAATCATGAGAAGTTACTGGACTAGCTCATACTTTTATGCACCACAAGGTTGTTTTCAAAAGGTGGTGCGTGCAGCAGTAATTTATTTTTTTAGACTTAAGCAGATGGGGCAACTATTTTTCTCTCAAAGCCACTGAAGAAACCTAAGTTGCTTCACAGTGCTCTACATACTGACCTCTAGAGAGGTTCTACGTTGCATGGGAGAGGGAATGACAGCCCTTGTTCCTAATCACTGTACTATCTTGAGTTCGTACAAGCACAATATGGACGATTGTGGTTTAGAAAAAGAATTGTTTACGAAGGAGTGTAGTTACAAACCATGTGTTTTGTGGCTTGGCCTAAAACCCTGTAGATAGTATCAGTGCAAACTGATAGCACTGCTTTGTTCTCAGGGGGGTTTAAAATATTTTTTGTTTATTTCACTTTACTGAGAGCCTGGTTTGCAAGGTAGAGCTAAATGGAGATGATGTCTTGGCTCTGTGGAGATATTTTGTCCCATACATCTGCAGGATGTTGGTAAGAGGAGACCTACTGAACCTTTCTCCTGCTGTTTCACAAGTTGAGATCAGAATAGGAAGGTGGCATCACTTGTGTCATCAACTCACATTCTCCACAGTAGAACTACAGGTGACATTACACCAAACAAACCCCCCAGTTTACAGCCAAGCGTAAAAGAGATGATGTGGTCAGGAGAGTGAAGGCAATTCTATTTCCCTTTCTTTTGTCTTTAATTGCAATGGATGTCTGTTGATCTGATCCAAATTGAGTGTACAAACATTTAAAAATATTTGTAGCAGCTAAAGCACGTTTTTGACTACGTAATTCATGATTATGATGCCTACATTGTTAGAATAAATGGCATCTTCTACCTATTTTTTTCTCCTCTTTTCTTTCTGGTAGTCTAGCACTTGAGGATTTGACATTAATTATTACATTGTGTAATGCAAATATGGTACTGTAGTATTTGAAGAGAATTAAAATGTGTGGTTAATTTGATGTTTCTGCACAAAAAAGTGTATGGAGCTATTAAACCAACTGTAAACTGCTGATTTTTCTCATTTGGTTAATTACATTATGTTGTGTCTTGCTTTTTTAGGTCATACTTAGGTCATCTTGTGGAACCTTCTGAGAAAACAAGGGTAATAGTAAGAAAACAATGTTTAATGAAAGTATCTTCACTATACAGTCGGACTGAAACAGGAACAGGTTCTCTGGAGTAAGTATTACAGTTGTGTTGGTTCTTCCCCCCTCCCCCCTGCGTAAAGTCAGTAGCATAGTTATTAAGCTGTTATTGTGTTTAACTTTGTTGTAGTTGCATTAAAAAAAAAAATCAAAATCAGTGACTCCATACTCATTTCAGTTGATCAGCTGTTAATGGACACTCCTTTGGATTCCTATTGAAGCATCTCCCATCTTGGAAGCAGTTGTATCTTAGGAAATTTAGATGGGTTTCTCTTGGCTCCTGTGTATTCTGGGTATGATTTTGAGCATGAAGGGGCCTGATATAGATGTAACCACGTATAACCCCTGATTTGCTGGCAGAAGTTAAAGCCCTGCCTGTATCTTCCAGGGAATTTGAAAATATAATTGGTTTTCTGGCAGTAACTTTCCACTCTTGGCACTTTCAGTGTGACTTCCATATTTTTGTTGTGAGTTTTTAGTATTTGTCTTGTATTGCAGTTTCGTCATCCATCAAACTAGCGTTAAGTCTTCAATTTATGGATCTCGTATATGTATTTTCTTCAGTGTTTCTAGTTAACTTCTAGCTTTTGTGAATTATAGGCTGAGACGTGTGTGTCTCATTTATGATATAAGAAGCTTTGCTTCCTGACTCAGGGACTATGGATTGTACCTTTTGGTACTAGATACCTAAACATTTGTATATTGGTACAGTATGGTTCTTAATTTCTGTGTGCTTCACTTGCTTGAGATGGAAAATTTAATAATTTTTCTCTCACCTTGTTTGCATCAGATTCTAAGATGTTTAAACGTATTATTGTAGAGGTTAGAAACTAGGAAAAATCTGCATAATTTTACGTGTGATGCAGATTTTACTCATGCTATGTGATATGTGAATGTAATTCTGCAGGAGTCATTGGAAATATACTTCAATGCATAGTTAGGAATGAAAAGAAATTTGGCCATTACAACTGAAAGGGAGTGGAAATTTGCTTTAGTTTACAAGAAGTACATTTTGGCATATTGCTTTATTTGCAAGAGGAAATGACTCTTCCTAGCTTCTCCTTTAAAAAGGAATATGTCATAGTTTGGGTAGAAAAATGTCTGTGAAACCTAGTCAAGCTACACTTCTACTTGGTATTTTTTCCAAAGTGTTTTTAACTGGCAGAATAACACATTCAGATTGATAACTTTTATTTAAAGGCAGGAAAACAATTACAAAATTTCAAATAAACATGGATTTAAAGAGGTTGATGTGCATTAGTTCCCTTTCTGTAAGTACTGGAAGCAAATGCTGCAATTTTAAGTCAGAACATGTAAATTTATATCAGTTCATGATCTAGGCCATATGTCAGGTAGCTGGTAAACATATGTGCAGCAATATGTTGCATGAAGTTATTTGTCTTTTGCTGACTTAATAAGACAACACAGTAGAAATAGAGGCATCGGTCACAATGTCCAAATAAAACAATACCTATTTGCTGCTTACATACTTATTTTGACAAGGCAATTCTTGAATCTGGTTATCAAGTTACTGAAACAGATGGGCAATAAAGTTAAAATTAAGCTCTCCAAACAAATGAAATGAAAAATTTCCAATGGAGACAGCTTCAGTCATTTTGAATCATTGTATACAGGCTTATGCCAGGCGCAAAACTCACTCATGTGTTTAGTAGCCAGTAAACTTGTGTTCCCTTCTCCCCTTTTTTTTTAAAGGGACTTTGAGAATTCAGATGTTACAATTAATTCTGACTTGTCCTTTTTGGGGAAATATTTTTGAACCTGTTTGTTTTGATTCGGATGTTGGTATATGCTTGTACAGATTTCAATCATCACAAAGTATTTTGTAACTAGAATCCTTCATTAATCTGAGTAGTGTCTATATTTGCATATAAAAAGCCAGGTGAAGTTCTCCTGAAGTCTTAAAAGCAGATGCTGATCTCACAGCTGGGGCCTGACTGCTATGAGCAGCTAGTAACACCTCTGAAGGTAGTGCCTTTTCTGGGGGTCAGTGGGTTGAGTGCGAGTCAGCAGTGCGGCGAAGGCTAACCAGCCCCGGGCTGCCTCAGCTGGGGCGCAGCCAGCCGGTCGGGGGGGTCCCCTCCCCTCAGCCCCTCTGCAGCTGCATTCCGAACACTGTCTCCAGCTCTGGGCCCTCAAGAAGGGCGATGCTTACAACCTGGAGAGGGTCCAGCAGTGGGCTGCTGCGGAGGTGGTCAGGGGTTGGGTGTGACATTTGAGGTGGGGCTTGTGCCTGACCTCTGTCTGGAGAAGACAAGGAGAGATCTTTACTGGAGTTCTCCATTGTTGGAAGGAGGGTTATAGAGAAGACGTGGCCAGATGTCTGAGAGGTGGAGGGAAAGACAGGATGCAAGTGGCAGAACGCACAAGTTGCAACAGAAGAAATTGCTGTTGAACAAAAGGAAAAAAAATTCCCTGTGAGGGCGGTTAAGCACTGGAGCGGGTTGCTCGTGGAGGTTGTGGATGGGGACTGCAGAGCCTCCATCTGTGGAGACTGTCAGAATTAACTGTGAAAACTCCTAAGCAACATCCTTTAACTTCAGTGTTGAAACTAATCTTGGGACCAGATGACTCCCAGCGGTCCCTTCCAACCTAAATTAGTCAGTGACTCATTAGATAATTATTTTTGGTCTTTAAGATGAATGGCCAGGACTATGTTTTGCTTTATTACCTGTAACTTCATGACAAAAATACTTACTGTCTGTGATTTTTAGGCTTATTCTTTTATACCAAATGACATTACATTTCAAGTTGTCTTTATAAATGTCACGAAAAAGATGCCTAAAATACATCTGAATATTTGCATTAGCCTTGAATTGTTGGATTTCTTTCAATGGTTGTTCAGCATTGGACAGTCCCGTTCATGTAACAAACGGCAGGGAACAGCCGCCTCTGAGTTTGTGTAGTGGGTGACATTGAAGCTGATGTTGAAAGAAAACTAAGTATGGAAATCCAGACCAGATTGCTCTGTGTAAGAAACTGCCCCCATCAGGAAGAATGTCTGTCTGCTGAAGCACGTACATTTTTTTTTTCCCCCCCTTAAAGGACATCTTTCTAACTTCTAGTACCCATGGCATCTCTATGTGAGACTTAAGCACAGTCTGCTTATGTGATAGCTCTGTGTTTTGGTCTGTGTGCTTTACTTTTAGCAGAAAATTTCACTTCTAATTAATTTTTCATTGTTTTTAATTATTTCACTTTTTTACATCTCTTTCTAGATGCCTACAATCTGTCTGCTGGAGAATAACCCTCTTTCCTAGAGGTTTTGATTGAAATATCAGAAATAATTGAAAAGTGAATCTTTAGTCCCTCTGTGAAAGAGGTATCTATATATAGGAAAACCTCAATTTCTGGTCTTAACTTTTTAAAGTAGAAAGTCAGCTAGCTCATAATTTAGAGACATAACATTTTAATAGCTGAAGGAAACAGTTGGCTGGTAGGAAAATTTGATGGTGTAGGTTCATTTGTACAATTCAAAAGGAGAGGAAATATTAACGATTTGTGTATTTAAATGTCTTGTAAGTGGAATGTTTACTCCTCCTTTCCTCCCCATTTACAGGGGAACAAGTAATTACTCTGAGTGGTAGAAGAAGCAAGAAAATAGCGGAGAGCCGAAGTAGTACTGATTCAATATTTCCTAGGTGTTTTGTTAGACTATTGAGAATTGTTGTAAAATTCTTGTAAAGCAATGAGGGGATGGGGACCATACAGTTTACTTAGTACAATAAATCAGTAAAAGCTCAGCTCCATATAATTAATGCATCTTTTCATTTTCATGACAGACACATTATGTAGTCTTTTGAACAGTATCTTGGGCTGTTATAAAGCCAGACCTTTAGGCTGTAGTTTTACGTACATTTTTAAAAATGAGCTTAAGAACTGTAAAGTGGCAAGCCAGCCCTGGGGCTGGAGGAAACTCTCACTCTTCTTCCACTACTCATCTTGCTTCTGTTTGTCTTCACTTTGCTGGCACAAGCAGTTAGGCAGCTTTGTAGGAAACGGTCTGACTCACCTGTGTTAAAATGACAGCTTTATTCTGGGTTAAGGTTCAGCTCTTTCTCCTTCTTCCCCTTCCGTCTGACTGTCCAGTCGTCTGTCTTCCCTGTGCCAGCTCCATTCACCTTTTTGGTTAAGCTTGTCTTTTTCTGGTGGGTTTGTGGGGGTTGGTTTGTTTGTGGGGTTTTTTGTTTTGTTATTGTTTTTTATTGGTTTGGTTATGTGCCTTTTTTGAAATTTTTTTCTTTTGTTTAAAATATCCACATGAGCATCCCATCATTTAAAAAAGATTCTACTAAACATTGAAATATTAGAACTTAACATATCCTAACATTTCATGCTAACTTTCCCCTAGTACATAATCTATCTGCAGTGATCTGGATTATCAAAAGTGAATTATCTGGGTTGTGAACTAATCAGGTCTAATCTTATCCCATATCTTTAGTCTGATGTTACTATCCCGGAGCATGCTATCCAGAATGCATTGGTTTCATGTCAGGTCCCACTCTGCCTGCTACTATTTAAAACTTACTAAAATCTCTAAGAGGGCTGTTTACAATTTTTTCTGAAGGCGAATGTACCAGATCTGTTCTCACAGTCCAGTTGACACAGTAGAATACTGAATTATTTGGGCTTTTTGCTCTGTTTGAGCTTTTCTCCTTCTTGTCTCCCTGACTCTGTTGGTCAAGGTGTCAAATTAACTGTTAATTATGTGACAGTGCTTTTCTAGTCTGCCGTTCTTTTTCCATGTCTTTCTATTCCCTCCCATCTTGACTATGGAGAACTGGATTCCAGTGAGCTGAAAGGGACTGTTTTCTTACCGTATTCTCAGCTTCAGCATGATCCAGTGATAAAATGCTTCTAAAGACAGTTTAAGACAGTAGCATTTACATGGAAAAGTTTTTCTTCTCCATGCGACTCAACTGTACAATACAAAAAGCTGGCCTTAAACTCCTCATTTATTTTTTTTTTTTTTAGATACATCTTTTAGTATATTTTTTAATATATATATGTGTAGTGATTTTGAGATAGTCATGAATTAGCTATGAGAGCTGGTATATTACTTTTGTATTTTGTGTTCATTATGAATGATGTGATGCCTGTGAATTGTCTGAAATCTATCAGAAGCCTGGGACTTAAATTTTACTCATTTGATTCATCCCAGAGTATAAAGTAATGAGTAAGAATTTCCTTTTATCCTCATTGTTCAAACCAGTTCTGATAAGTCTTCCCAGATTGGAATACCATTTTAATAGTGTTGTTCTGTACCCATAGACTTGTTTTGCAGGAAAAATTTTCTGAAGACTATGAGATCATTTACAGCTAGTTTTAAAATTACATTTTCATGGAATCATAGAATAATTTCCATAAGATGAGATGACCAGAGGTAATCTGATCGAACAATCTGTTCAAATCAAGTTGCTTAAAATTAATTTTAATTTTAAACCAGTTAACATGTTTGCATTTTTTTCATCTAAGTTCTGTTGAAGTCAATTGCAAATTCAGGTGCTCAGCAATTCTTGAAAACTGGGCCACTTTTATTTAGAGGCATTAATACCAAAGTAGAAACTCCGTTCATTGTGGTTTTAAAATCCTGGCTTCAGTTTATAAAACTTAGTGTGTAATGCTATGGGTACAGCAGAGGGATAAAACTACAGAAGATGAACAGGCAAATAAATCAGGGACCATAGGAAAAAAATTAAATTCTCTTTGTTTTTGGAAAATTAACTATATTGCATGAGAAGAATCTGACAATCTAGACTTGAATAGCTGAGACACCACTCTTGGTACTAGTCTGAGCGCTGTGAGGGAATGACATTTAAATAAGGTCTTTCATGTTTTCTATGCATAGATATTTATAGAAAACCAAATGGCACTATTTTTATTCTGATTTCTGGAGGAATCCTGACTAAAAAGACACTTAATTTTCCATTCCATAGGGCCAGCTCATGTGGCAGTTGAACTAAACTACTAGGAAATATTTATACTGCCACATGATCTTTAAAAATAACTTCCCAGACTATGCTTGAATTCTTAAAATCTTTGCTGTTGTAAACAGATAATTGTGACATTCCTGGAGTGGAAAAATCTTACCTTTGCTGATTTAGGCGTTTGTATTTTTAAACAAGTTGTTTGTATTTACTTTTTTAATCTGTAAGGCCAGAACCTTGAGTGAGTTCACTCTTTGGGGCAAAATAGGGATTTCAGTGGCATGGTATGAAATAACATCCAGAATAAACTTCGATTGTCAGTGCATTAGATCTTGTCTTTAGAAGAGGGTCCCTGTGTGGCCTGTGAGGTCTAGTGAACAGAAAATATAGTTCTTAGTAGTACCTACATTGCTTAGCATAGGTGCTCTCCTGTCATATTAAACCTTTAAACAGCACCTAGTTTGAAATTTCACATTACACCTAATTTCACCCCTGTGACTGCTACTGGAGGGTAATGACAGTCTTCTCACCCCACCCTTGCTTCAGATAGGTGCCTGCTTGTCACTGGGTGAGGCAGGTCATTCTCTGAGTTGATAGAAAACTGGTAATGTTTGTTTGGACTGTTTTTCCATTGTGTGGCTAGGGAGCTGGGGACAGCCAAGAAAGAGGAAAAGCCTAACAGCCCTGCTCTGGCTGTAGGCTGCTCTCAGAGTGAGCTGCAGACAAGGGGAAACTGCGCGCAGGAAGCCGTGACTTGTGAGAGCCAAGCTAGCATCTGAAGTGATCCTGTCACGGCCAGTGGAAATGCAGCGGGAGTCCCGTGCAAGACTCTGAAAGTGCTGCCAGTGTATTGGCTGCAGAACAGTCTCTTGGACCTCCAGGCTCAGAGGCTGGGGCAGCAGCTGTGAAGTTGTTATAATTTTAGGAATAGAAGAGGATGTAGTTTTACAGAGCCATGAACTGGCACACTGATCTAATGTATATACTTGACCTCAGAGTCTTCAGAAGAAATCAGAATTCTTTCAAATATAAAGGAGGAGGATTGTTTCCTTTGTTTTTTGTTTTTTTTTTTTTTTTGCTTGTTTTTTTTAAATGCCTCCTAAGTTTCATAGGACATAAACCTTCCTGCATATTCTAACTCCTTTTCCATCTTTGCTGCTAAATTCTTTTCCCTTATTTGTTCTCAAAAATTTCCTTTATAGGTTGGCTCATCTTTTTATAGTACTAGATGTTCACATAGTTAGAAAAACAATTCTAATGATTATACTGTGTAAGTGCTTAGTGTTTCTCCTACTTAGACTATGCGACATGCTGCTGCTGTTTCCTAGAAAATTACTGCGGGCAGATTGTTATCTAGTCTGTTCTGGACAGTAAGATATCGTTCAAACACTGTTCTTGTGTGTCTGGATAGGGTGGCCCTTTTCAAATGCTTTCACCACTGTTAGCCCCTTGACTGCCACATGACAGAGCAAGCAGTAGATTAAAAGCTGTATTGATCACAGTGATGATCACCTGGAGTGTCGTGCTTAACAGTTGTAATAACTTACTATGTAAAGCAAAATTCTGGACAAGCAGAGTGCTCTTAGTTTTTGCATAATCAAAACAAGCTAGTTTCTGATAATGTCCTTTGTGTAAATATTAATGTTTTAGTGAAAAGAAAAAGAAATCCAGGTTTGTATTTAACCTGAAGAGCTGTAGATACTTATGTGCCCTTCAGACGTGCCCTTGTTTGAAAGAGGGGGTGTAAAAGAAACTTATTTCTTAAGGAAACAGACTTTCTATACATAAGTGATTTCTCTTCCCTGCCGCCTCGCCTTTTGCCATCTATTTAGGATAGCATACTTGTTTCATCCCGAGAGGATTGTGACCACGTTGCAGGGTCGTCATTTCAGCTGTACAATGTATCTTCTAAAGAATTGTCTGAAGACTAGGTTTTCTTGGTGCTATGAGGCAGCCTGGGAGAGTAAATGTTCTGAGTCATAACAGGGTATCAGAATTTTCCTCTAATGCTGTTTTATGTGGGTGTTGGTATTTATCAGCTGCCTTGCAGCTTCTTTCACTTGTCTTTTATTGGTGTTCTTTTGATTATGCTTTGGGATAATAGATTGAATGTTGCATTGGATTTTATATTGGTGTTCTTTTTAATAACAGAAAAGTACACCTCAAAGGGTGAGTGTTAGGGGATTTGTGGTGAGTTCACAAGTAAAGGAGAATTTCTAACTTAATGACATAGTGTGAAATTTCATAATTGGTGCATTCTTTAAAATGTTGGGTGTTGATAACAATCCATGTGGATTTATGAATACTTTTAATGTCTAGGTCTTTTGCTGATGTGATAAATTATTTTCAAAGGAAAGTTCATTGCATTGTTACTCCATGTCTAATTTTTTTGCAGTGCTTCCAGACAGGCTCGCTCTCTCTGAGTGTGCTCTTGTCCATCTCTTAATTTCAGGATAACTTTAATTTCAGGGGTTTGAAATCTCTCCTGCTCTTCACTTTGTATCTTCTTGGTTGGCAGTGTTTTATGTCAGATATTTGCATCTCCTGGATTTCATTCACATGGGCAAGTTAACTACTCGATGCAGGTAAAACAGTTCACCAGCTCTTGCAGTGGTGGCATGGAGCCTTTGCAGCTGGGCGCTCAGTGCTGTCTTGTCCTGAAGTAGTCATGGTACAATTGACTTTACCACAAACTTGTCTTGCCTGCCTTCTCAGCAGAATGGGGTTAGCTTCTGAGTGGATGGTTTAGTAAGGGAACACAACCCCAACTTAGAACCACAGCTTCTGAAACCCTACTGATTCTTTAGTATAAAAGATGCATCTTGTAACTCTTGGGGATATTCTGAATGCCTGGGTTTTGTTAATTAATACCATGTAATATTCCAGTGGTTCTGCTGGTGACTGACACTTGCTGGAAGTGTTGCCTGCATTGTTTTTACTGCTTTTGTACCTGCACTGTATATCTCAGGTGTACGTGGTTCTAGTTCCATATTTTGGTTGGGGGGGAGGGAAAAGGGCGGGCTACAATTCACAGAAAAATATATGTAGCTTACTTTCAACTGCCATCTTTCCTGAAATCTCTTTAGGCATGGAAAAGCAGTCTGCTTCTGGTAGCCCTTTTTTGTTTGTTTGTTTTATCCTTTCCTGGTGATCTCTGGTTAGATGAGGAGATACAATTTCTGTTGGGGAGAAAGCTACGAGGTCTCTTGGCTTCTGGAATAAGGCTGTTAGCACTAGAGAAAATTCTTCTGTCTGCCTAGAGATGGTAAGTCCTTTAAAAACTGAAAGATACACACCCCCTGAACCCCACAACAAAACAAGATGAAGAACCCTGCACTCGGGAACACGTAGCTATTCTCAATAGCTGTTCAGGGACTGTGATCTGTTGGCTCCTCTCTCCTGCTTAAAATGTCTGATTATCTTGTGATCAAGACAGAGGAAACACAGAAAAATAAGTTTTGTGCCTTCCACATTGATTTCACAGGGGAAATTCTCACTCTCTGCAGGGGTCCATAATGAAAGGAAAAAACCAGTTTATGTTGCTTCTATGGTGAAAAAGTCAATCACCAACAGACAGTCTAGTCTGTTGGTGAAGCAGTGTCAAGACAAGTGAATGTTTATGGAAGACATCAGTGATGAAAATCTACATAACTTACTGTATGGTTCACTAGATTCCTCCCTTCCCCTTTTACCTCGCTGGAACTATCTTAGTGTGAAGTATTCATTTTGCTTTAGGCATTTAGAATTTTAATTGCCTTTTATTTGGGGAGTTCTTTGTCCCCATTGAAAGCAAATAAAAGTGTTATTTCGTGTGTTGCTTAAATTGCTCAAAATCTGGGCTGCTGTCAGAAGGGGTGATCCCGCCCTCTTCCCAGATAAGTGTTACCATACCCCCTTCTTGTGTTTATGCAACATGCCTGCTTAGAAAGCTGTTTGGAGTAAAAACTAACTTTAAAGAAGAGAAATACCTAAAATCTCAGTTGAATCAGTGCTCCGATCTTGCTGACAAGAAGGGCAGTGTGATCTCCTATTAGCTTTGTCTGGTTGTAAAACTGCAATTTGAGGCTGTAGTTACCTGAAAGCAGTATGACACAATTTGGAGGCTTGCTGCTGGTGAAAAGAGAAGATCCTACTTCCATTCTTCTCCTTTCAGAGGTTCTGTCAGTCTTTAGATCCTTCTGTGATTTGATTCAAATAGGTAATGTGAAAGTTCCATTGATTCCACCTGGATGATAAGCTGAAACTGTTCATGAGGAGGCTTGCTGTGGGCAGAAGCGGGTGCATGGCAGGGGAACGGAACTGGGCAGCCCGGAGCGGGAGGAGCAGAAGGGAGGATGCAGGATTCCCCTCTAGCTGTCAGTGAGCATGGCGTTCTATTGCACAGCTTCGCTTGGAGCGCGTTAGGAAAATCGTGTTACGGCACAGCGTGGGGGCTTGCAGTTTACAAGTTGACTGCTTATAGTGATAGTTGTTCTACTGCAGTCTTAATGCTTGGTGCGCATACCAGATATACAAATTTATAGTCAGAAAAATTGCAGGCAGTTGTCTTTGGGAAACCTACTTGTAGGGCTTCTTGTTTGTGTACCTTAAATCAGTGAACACAAAGATGGGAGTTAAATTTCTTTTCTCTTGTTCTGCAGATGTTCTTCTAATCTGTGTTCCATTTCTTTCCATTAGTTTAAGCAGCTCTTTCAGAACTGTGGTCTATTAAAATACAAATTGAGCAGTTTTGAGATTGAGAGAGTGTGTGTGTATGTATACACACGCATACACAAATCTGAAATGTGTAAGTCAAAGGTTAGAGCAAATTTACACCTTACACGGGAACGTTTGTATGCTATCAATATCATGTACCTGTGATTTTTAAAATCGTTTTTTAAAAAAAGCCCAATAGTATTGGCCTTGGCTATTAAATGCAAATAATAATTGATTAGATACTTGTGTAGCCAAGATTAAATACTTAGTTTTAATTACTTCCTCCTTTTGTATAAAAAGTTGTTTTTACCATGACAGTAGGCAAGAATAGCTACAAGGTTAACAGCTTGAAATAGCTTTTTTTTTTTTTTTTTTTTTTTTTTTTTTTCCCCCTTTAGCGGGCAGTTGTTTAAAATGCCTCTGGTGCTACTGCTCCCAATCTAGATGGCTTTCTGCCTTTGTTTCAGTTACTAGATGTGATATTGTTGGTTAGTCACTAGTGTCACCACACATTTTACGGTTTGGCCCATGACTCATTCTCACAGCCGTCTTATGTTGGCAATCAGTGTTATTCTCAGTATAAATTCTTGTTCTTTCTTGACCCCTGGGATGTCAGTTACTGGTAGAAACTGGGTGCTGATTGTAAAACACACTAGCCTCTTTCCTTGAGAAAGGAAATACTAAGTAAGTGCCTGAATGCAAGAATAGCTTCCCAGCATGCTCAGATTGGCGTGATAATTGCTCTTCCCTTTTTAATTGAAAATGCAAATGGAATTTTAAAAGATTCTGATGTCTGTAGTAGAAGTCCATAATTATAAACAAGTATCTTACAAGAACTTCGTAACTCTATGCATTGTGCTCTCTAGGTTATAGGACATGTAGCAGTGTTTTTAAGTCTTACTATGAACATTTTAAACTCTTGTTGATGCACTAAAGTGGCTTCAACAATTGCAAATGTGGAAAAACATCTGTAAGAGGCTGAAAATTGAAAAGATCTTATGCTGAATTGAAATAGAAATTATGAACGAAATAACTACACAAAACAGTTTATTGTTTTCCTTGCTGCTGTACCTGTTAAAGTAATGCGTTATAATGGTGATACTAATTTATTTTGCCATGATGAGGACAGAAGATAACTGAAAATAGACTGTGTGTACATCCAAGTATGAAAAATCCCTAGTTTTACGTAATTCAAATGATTTTTCTGTGACTGCTATTTCAGTTATGACAAAATTGCAACCAGGATTTTATGAATGGAAGTAACTGGATGGGAGAAAAGAGGTAATAACTCATTTAAACAGTGTCTTGTTAAAGATATACTGATTGGTAATGAGGAACTGTGCATTTTCTCAAGAATTTTTTGGGTAGATGCTTTGTTGTTCTAATAGTGCAGTCTGTGTTGCATGGTGGAATTAAATTCTAGTTCTTTCCTTTAGACAATTTAAGAGATCGTGCACCGTGCTAAATTTTCCACACCATTAGTGAGTGAAGGGATGGATTTGTAAAGATAATTTGTAATTAAGATAAAATATTTCATACTTGATTTGTTTATTGTCATCAGGTATTGTCATCCCACCCCCCAGTTCTTTTTGTTTTGATTCAACCTGATGCAGTTTAGTAGATTTACTTGGGGAATGAGGACCTCGTGATGATAAACTGTTATTTGATAATAGTGATAATAGGAGCTCCCAAGGTATTGCATCTAAGGAGGAAAAATATTTTTTAACGTGTTTATGCTTTCTGAAAGTTGAAAGTTTTTTGTTTGCTGTTAATGAAAATTCTTTTTATCTAGTACAAGCAAAATATTAAGTGATTTGCATATTTAGTGTTGTAACAAAATGTGTTGGCAGCAGCCAGTCTTGTGTGGGTCCTCACTACTTTGCTAAGGCTGAATGCAAAGGTTTTCAAATTACTTGGGTCTCGTTATTCAGTGTATTTACATGGCAGTTAGAGGTGAGACCTGTGTCGTCTCATACCTAAGGCAGCTTTGAACTGGCAAGCTGGTGGTAGCACAGCTGTGGTACCAGACAGCTGCTTTGAGTATTTAGCCAGGCTGCATGCAGGTTTTGGACTTGCCATTCCACTGGTGACTGGTAAGCTTGAGATGTCGGTTCTTTCCAGCCAACCGCCTTTCTCTGATGGAGATTTTAATCTCCTGAATTTTTCCAAATGTTAGATGAGCCATTTTACATATTTACGGTTGCTGGAGGATTGAAACCAATACTGAGGAATGAGGCACAGGTGGGCTGTATTTTAGTAATAATTTAAATGGTGCTATTTGTTTAACAGTAGTGATAGGTAAAAGTTAGCACTGAACAGCCCTTTGTAATATGTGCGAAGTATTAATAGCTTGTTGGTCAATAAAAAATTAAGCTTCTGTAGTAGTTGATTTTTGTGCTGCTGCCATATTGTATTATCTGTTGTAGGCACATTCGGTTTTCCCCTATGCTTGCTTCCTTATTTATTTATTTCATTGCAAACTGACTGTATCAAGCAAGGGATTACAAAGAAACTTTCTGAAGTACCAGTTTTCTGTTTCTGTTGTCAGTTAAGGACAATGATGCATATGACAATGAATTGTTTCATTTCAAAGACTACTAATTTTAAAGAGTTGATTTTCTGAAATAGGAATATCAAACAAATTTAACTTGCTTTATCTGAAGAGTTAACTTCTGGATATCATGAAGTCTGGATTTGGTAGCTGGTGAAAAGACTTTTCCCAGACTAAACTCTTTTATAAAGCAAAAACATAAGCTGGAGAGGAAAGGGAACAACACACCTTTGTTACTATGTAGTTGGTCTCCTGGAGTTTTGTGGTGGGTTCAGCTATAGTGTGTTATAAAAAGACTTCCTGATTGCTTGTTCTTGGGGGAAAAATAGTAATAAATTGCTTTGGGATTGAAAATCTGCATTCATAAATTCATATACATGTGGAAAGTTTGCACAGCATGTTCATTATCTGTAATTCTATGGCATGACCAATTTAAGCAATCTTGTACAGTATCTAGGTATACCTTCATAGGTTCAGCATCTATAGAATGGATGGCCTTTTGATAATGGATTTTGCCTGGTGTCTTATCAAAGGGAAAAATGTGTGTCAAACAGACTTTTTAGCAATGTAGTCAGCAGTACTGACTGGATTTCAAAGGGCTGTTTTGCCCTTCCCTCCCCCCCCCCATTTGCCAATGAGCAGTACGTACTTGATTTCAAAGGGCTGTTTTTCCCTTCCCCCCCCCCCCCCCATTTGCCAATGAGCTTGTTTGAACCTGCTCTGTGATGTATAAAGACCAGCAGCCCAGTGTATCATCATAGAATCACAGAATGTTTTGGGT
>JMFS01031286.1:0-15298 GCA_000699545.1 Podiceps cristatus | reverse complement strand
ATCCCTCTCCCCAGTGGCAGGCAGAGAGAGGGAGCTGGAACACAGATCCTGACAGCCATTCTTGGGCTTTGGCGCCTACCGCTCCCTTTAGCCTGCCGCAACTAGTACGTGTTTATTCTTCAAAACAGCCCCTCCAGCAGATGATTTGTAGTGCTATTTTAAATAAATACATCCCATTTTATGTATGTAAATCCTTTCTTAGATCCTTTTTTGTCTATGTCTACACCATCTTTTGGAGGCACAGTGTGCAAGTAACCCAATGACTGTCGTACATGATAAACTTGGCCTGTGGCCCTTGCTAACATGGTCCTTGGCACTGCAGTAATCATGGCTACGCAGCTCCCAGGCTAGAGTTGACTCCTCCCTGCCCATCACGTCTATGGGCAAACCACACAACAAAATCATTCAATGTGTTTCGTTTCAAGCCCCTTTCCCCTCTTTAAGCTCACCATAAAATTGCTGCAGCATCTCAGTAACTCCTGTGCCCAGGACACCGGCCTGATGCTGCCGCAGAGGATGGCCGGGCAGCCACGGGGTGCAGGGGGACCTGCAGGTGAGAGACATGCTGCCACAGGCAGGTTATGGAAGCAGCAAGCTGGATTCAGTCCTGGAGGCTTCTGTATCTTAAAATAGGACTTCACATATATCGATGTAAATGAGTGTAAATGTAATCCGTGAGCTGGTAGGCAAGAGGAGCTCAATTTGCCCAAAAGTATCTCAGCCTAACTTGTGGTTTCTTTAGTTTCAATTTGTTCTGTACTTATGTTCACTCTTTTGCAATGAGATGCTGCGTTTGATTTCCCTCTTTTTCCAACTGAACTGCTCCTTACTGAACAAACACGGTTTGCCATATTGACTCCTTTGATACACTTTCCTTTGTGTGTCAGCATCCACCTCCGCTTCTGTGCCACTGAAAGGCTGCAGCATCGCTGTACCCGAGCTAACACTGTCTTGTCTCTTACCTTCAATGACTTTGACTTAATTCTGGACTTCGAGCAGTTTTCCTTCTGAAGCAAACTCAGGCTGCTTCTGTTATTGTTCTTCTGGAGGGTCTGTCATGCCTGCAAACAGCTTTGTATTTACAGCAGTTAATGATGATACTTATTCTACTGCATCACATAGTTGTCTTCCTATATTAATGTATTTTTCATCTCTTTTGGTGCTCTTAGACTTTAAGCACACAATTCATTTGCAGACAAAGCACTTGTATGGCCCTGTATCATAAACCTTTCAAAACACTGGCAGTGAAAAATGCAACATGCAAGAGCCCTAGAGGGCCTGTCCTCCACTGCGCAGAAACTTTGAAATCATCCATGTATAAAATACGCCCTCTGTCTCTTGTGCTTCAGATTGCTTATTTACAATGGCAATACTCAGGGCACAGGGGCTGGAGAGGCATAAAATGGCCTGCAAAAGCAATTAAATGCCACAGAGACATTCCCATTTGGTAACAGCAGAAGATTGTTTATTGCCCTGTTTACTTCTCTGCCATGAATACAGTGCTCCATGGTACGACAACAGGAGACCTGAGCAAACCCAGCACTCGGGCACGTTTGCTGCTCTGCCGAGGGTCCGCAGCATGCACAGGCTTCACAAGGCTTTTTGCTCCAGATGATGATCTCTGGCCGTATGGTGAATGTACCCATCAAACACATACAGCCTTCAGAGCCACCCTCACTTGTTTTGTGTGCTCCCGTTCCCCCATATCTTCTCACGCCGTGTTTTTTCCTCTCTGGTGAGACTGCAACTGGGCTTTACCCTAGAAAATCCCTCAGAAAGCATGGGGGATTGCATTTACCACCACACTGCGACCGCTCACCCCAGGCAAGCCGGCACAAGAGGTTCGTAGGACAAACATAGATCATCAGGAGGGGAAACAGTTTCCCCAGGATATTTGCCCCAGGGCACCCTGAGAGCTGACATTCTATTTTTCAGACACGGGAGAACAACTCCTCTCACCTTTAAAAGTGGGCTGTGTGGCGTTGGACAGCCCAAGAGAGAAAACTCCTGTGGTGGGAGATCGCAGGCCTGCAGGCTGTGGCGGCCACGGAAAACCCCGCTTTCCCACTGCTCCTGAGGTGAGGCGAGAGGGACTTTCCCGCCAAAGCCTTCCCTCAGCACAGCGAGGGCCCCGGGCTCACACCTGGCATGACACCACCAGGCACCCCCACCCAATTTCGGAGGGACTGAGGTGCAGGGAAGCCCAGCCTCCACCACTGCTCCTTGTCCCACTCCAGTTAACATCCTGTCCCCTTGAGGCAGGGCTGTCCCATTTAACAGGAAGACTATTTAATGGTGCCTGGATGGAGGCAGCCTGCCCCGGGCCATGCCCCCCGCTCCCCTGGGCAGGGGCAGCGAGGCCTCAGGGCCCCCCTCGCCTGCTGTCATAAAGTCATATGCACCCTTATGGCCTTGGTGTATAAAGATTCTATTCATATTTTGGCAGCACAACAACATTAAGGTAACTTTTCTATAATGATGCATAAATGGCTGTCCCTGCCTCGTCGTTTCCCCTGCCTCTGGTACCGTGGCAGAGGGAAGGGCAGGTGTCCAGAAGCTTGCACGTTGCAAGTGAGGACAAACACAGTGGTTTGCCAAGGGAAAAAAATTTAAAAAGAAAAAAAAAAAAAGAAAAAGAAACACACAAAAAGAAAAAAAATGAAGAGTTTTCTAAATAAATAACAGTTGAGGGGAGGGGGGAGATTCTGTGCCACCAGGAAAAAACAGGGTGGATTGTGCTAGGAGACCAGGAAAAAAAAAAAAAAAATTGCAGACAGTGTAAATACTCTCCCACAGAATGAAAGAAGAGACCAGCCTGGATACCTGCAGAAGTTATTCCCATCACACTCTGTGCCCGCGAAAAAGAAGTGAAGAAGAGGGAATAATATGTGTGCTCCATTTTCATGGGCTTTTTTGTTGAGGTTTTTTTTACATTTTTGGGGACATGCCTAATGCCTAAGATTATCTTGTATTTATTTTTTTTCCTCTGAATATAAATACATTGCCTATGGACATATCAGAAATACACAGTAACAAAACTATGACTTATTTACCTGCTGGGGGAACGCTAATGAGTGTTGTAGTAATGAAAACGGCTTCACTGGCTTGTAAAATGCAAAACAGCAGGAAACTCGCTGGAGACCCCACAAGCATATGTCAATAAACTTATATTATTCACAAGTATACAAGCCTCCCAAGACACCATTTTCCCAGCCTCCTTTCATTTCCTGACTGCTTCAGTTTTCTGCCTTCCTCAAGCCTCTGAAGTTTTTGCAGAAGCCAAATGATCATACAAAAAACTTTCCATTCAGATCCAAACTGAATGTTTTATCGGCTAATACTTCATATTACCCAATCTACCAGTATTACAAAGTGCAATAGCAATACAGGACGATTGTATCCATGACCATAAACATCTGAATATAAATAACATTTTAGCAGAGCGCTCTAGCAATGCACTCAGACACAGCACTGACACAGTATGCTCTCATTCATAATGTTGTTGTTCTCTATTTCTCTCCTTCGCATCAGTCTTGACAATATTAACATTCATAGCAATCACTGACCAGTCTCATTTCAATACTTCCAATGTACATTGCCAAGCTCTGCAGTGTATTAAGAGTAAAACAGAAGGTGCTAATCTGCACCCAAGGTGATCATTCAGCCAAAATTCAGATCAAAGTGTTAGGACTTCAACAAAAAAAAGCCCCATTAGAATACAAGTCCAGGCATTTGCTGTCATAACAAGATTGCAATGACTGTATTTCATGTCCCCCTTCATTATAAATCCATTTGGCAACCTTTCTAATAGCCAGTCTACCCTCAGAAAAAAAATTATTTGATGTTCCTGTGGATGTCATATGTGCTCTGTATTTTTATAGCACTTCTATTGTAATTCAACATTAATTGTCTTTCCAATTAATGTACTGCATAATGCTGCAATACGAAATGCTCGCATTTTATAAATGAGAAAATTGAGCTCTGTTCTGTCTGCTTTGATCCCATTTTACTTTTATTATAATTCAGTACCAGAATCCTTTTCCTTTTTGGTTGAGTTACTGACACCCTGAACACACACAAGGGAGCCATCTCTCACATACAAAAGATATATTTATGCTTCTCTTTTCCAGGAAGACCTCCAATTCCTCTTTTTCAATATCATTTTAATATACTTTCCTGCCTTATGATTGCTACTGAACAGCTCACAGAGGAAATGGAGGTGACAAAAGTACTAATAGAGCGGCATTTACCACTTAACATAAATGTAGACATCATAAATACCTACAACTGCTGGGAAATGGTAAGTGTGAAGCAGGTCACAAACACACACACAAAAATCTAAACTGTGGTCAGGGAGTGAAAAAACCTCTTCTTTAGAAGCTGTATCATCCAACATATTCCTTAAACATTGTGTGACAGAAACACCATTTAAAGTTTTACTGCTGAGTACCACAATAAAAAGTATAAAAGAGAAAACATATATAAACTATAAAATACAGAAATGGAAAATATATTTCCAAAATTGCTCCCTATATGTATGGTTGAAAGAATACATGACTGGTGATTTTCCACAATGAGGCATTTAATTTTGCTGTTGTGTTTGAATCTTTTGTTTAGTTCAGCTGCTGTCAATAGCTGCAAACTTTGTGGGCCACTGGATTTGACCTTCAATGCCACCACATCAAAGCACTTCACAGTGCTTTTTCATCCTGAACGTGGTTAAGTGCTTGAGGAAGGTACAAATTCTCCCTTCCTCCGGTGACACTACATCTATTTTTCTTCCCTCTTAACCCACCACTTCATTTTTAACAGAACCAAACCTGCAACACACACAAAGCTTCAAAAAAAAAAAAAAAAAAAAATCATTTGCCTCTCACACTTGATGTTCTTTAATGCTCATCATTAACTGGCAATTACTCAGCATGCGAATATATGCTGAGAAGAATGTGCAGATCAGACTGAGGAAATTTAAGAATGTCACCTATAAAATATCCTCTCAGACAGCTAAACGACTTCAGCTTAAATAACCTTGCTGGTCAAAAGGTGTAAAAATTTAAGAGTAGCCTATTTAGCATCTTGAGATAGGATTTCCTCTTGAACTGCCCTGGAATACTTCATTGTAATCTTAAACTGAGAAATACAGTGTTTTCAGTGGACAGGCTGCCTATTACTGATCTATCAGTAATTCAGGCCACCTACTTTAACAGGAAGTAGTGCTCCTGTTTCCACATTATCCTCAACCAAAGCCTTTTGAACTTCCTTTTATTAATTGCTTAGCAATGATCTTGACCTGCTGCTGCAGCAGGTACAGCTGAGGCGAATACCCAAGGAATGCTGCTGCTTTTTCCAGTGCCTATGTAAAGCTTACAGGGAACTTCAGGTTTGTTTGAGATAGCTTTAGCAACCTGAAACTTTCATTTGTTTGGTATTAACCGACTTCATTCTGTTACGGTTTCGTTTTGTGTGTTCTGTTTTGCTCTTCAATACTCACTGGCACCCAACTTCTGGATTACTTAACTTAAATGGCCATTATTACGGCTGTTAATTTTGAAAGCAAATTCACATCTGCATTGATCCTTTCTTCCCACCATATGAATGCCATTTTTTGCCCACTGTCATCTTAGCTAGTCAACCTAAAGGTTCAACAGCTGGAGGGTTTTTGCGCCATCAGTGAGCTGTTTACAGTTTTCATTGCTACAGCAAACACAGCTAGAATAGGAGAAGAAAATTAAGGGAGCATATGCCAGGAAAATGTTTGTGGAGACTTGACTACAAAATGACAAGAACTTTCTAACTATGCACTGAAGTTAACCTGTCTTAATCATTCCCCTGTCACCAGCAAACTTTTAGACAGGGATTCTCATTAGCAATGAATGACTGGCAGTTTGATTTGTTTACCATCAGCTAACAAAGCATGCAGCAGACGGTCTCACCAAGTCCATCTGTGTCAACACCTCAAGTATCCAATACCTGAGTTTTCAGCCTGGCTAAGGTACATGCTTTACCCAACATACCTGTAACACACACTCCCCCTGCCAAGTCATTTACCACACTTAAAACAATTTTTTCTCAGACAGAAGCTGAAAAACTATGAGGAGGAAGATTTTAACCTCCCTCACTGGCTAAATTAGCAACTGTGTACCCATTACCTGCATATTCCTTCTCCAAGTACTTTTTCCTTTGTATTCCTTCTTTGGAGATAAAGAAATGTCTCTGGTGGGGAAAACAACCAGGTGTCGAAGACAGGTGTTTCATCAGCCTCCCAAGGGGAAACTGCAGCCTAAAAGGTCAGCCCTTTATGAGACCATTCAATGTTCAACTGTCTTGTGCACACCACCAAAGGAGAGTCCTTCTGTTCTGGACAGGGGCACTTCAAAGCTCCCAGACAGATGTCCAACAAAAACCCCCCAACCTGGCTCTGAAATTGCATGTACTACCGCTAGGCATAAAGTAACCCAGGCAAACAGAGACAACTCAGGCCAAGGCTCCATTTCCAGAGTTATGCAAGTAGCACACTTCCTTCTCTCATGTCTATGAAGTCCCTCCTCCCAAAAAGGTCAACCAGATGGTTACCAACCCCCCTGCCTCAGTATCATAAAGATGTGACTTCCTCCCAGAAGCCCGGCCAGGAGCTGCTTCATGCACTTCCTCAACATGCAAAGCAGGGTGGCTGCTCAGGAACCTGGTATTCTCAACATGTGTTTCAAATTTCCCCCACGGGTAACCCTGTGTGGAGGTTAAGCAACAAAAGCAAGCCACCACCAGGAGGGGAACTCCAGCCTCCATGAGTAAGTTCTGCCCAAGGCAATTCCTTCAGTTGCTCAGGATGAGATCTCACACTACGAAGGAAAGAAAAACATTATTGCCCAAAGGGGGAGAAAATTTCCACTACTGAGTTCCTTTACTTTTTTCACACATTTATCAACATACAGAAAGTAGCAAAAGACAACTACAACAAAACCTTTTGAAATTTCATTTTACACTATGAACTAAGAAATTAAGAATCAAAATGATACAGCCTCAACATGAGTTTGTTCTCTAAAGGAGGTTCACACCTTGCAATACACATCATACTTTAACTTCGCTCCCAGCTTAGTTCCTTCTAAGCACATTTTGAATTTGGCATCCATTTCCTGGTTCTGAGCTTCAGTGAAGAGATTTTTCCAGTCCCCAACAACACCTGGAATATAAAGAAAAGTGAAATATTATCCTTGACAGTAAGGACCAAGAAGTATGATGAAAAAAAAAAAAAAACCAAACAAAACAAACCCAACTACCTTGTCTCTCTTATCACATTCCAGGATAATTCTTTTTTATTTTTTTTTTCCCTTCACCCCACCCCACCAGGAAAGAATCTCTGACCCAAGAATACACTCTTATGTTTGCCTTATATTTGGTGTCCTCAATAGAATGTGAACAAAAATGTGAATACAGGAAACTACTCGTCTGCCTTCAGAGCTTTGGCGTGTCTTGTACAGCTGCAGAAGACTATCAAAGATGACGAGCAGTTGTGAAACCAACCCACAAAGTTCAAAGATGTAGCTTTTAACTGCAAGAGCTTAGTGCAACTGGAAACTGCCCTAAGCTGCAGTCTACCTTTAATCTAGGCTTTGGAGAGCCCACAGTCTGAAGTTGTCTGAGTCTACAGCTCTAGCTTGATCCACGGCTAAAAGACACGGCTCAGTCTATGGAGTATCTGGATTCCACATGCTGGCTGTGGTTCTCAGGAAATCACAAGGCTTATTCAGAAAACTCAAGAAGAAAAATCTGTGGAGGCACTTTGTATGCCAAGTGCCAGGCTAACCCCAGCTTTCACAGAAGCCAGCCTGAAACTCTTTGCTTTAACTGGTGCTTACGGCATACGACTGAAGGGTGTGCGACTTGTAGCGCACTTCTGCTAATCGCATTATACAGGGCTTTACCAAATGGTACTGGCTTTTGTGATGACATCAAGTGACAGCATCCTGAATCACAGTCAGCATGTCTTAACTCCCAACCTTGAAAATTATACACAAAGATTAACCGTCTACTGATCCAAATTCCCATCTGCCCAAGATGCATTGCTACCATTCACCACCCTGACAAAATACAAATTTACCTTTGCGGAAAAGAATTGAGCCAACAGGACCGTGAGTCTCCTGCGCCTTATCCTTCATTGCCTGGAAAGAGGCCCTGTCTGCAGTGGACTGGATCTGCTCTGCCGTTGGGGAGAATCCAAAGAATTCAGCTATCTGCTTCACACTGGCAGTCAGGTTCTGAAAGCAATACAGTAAAAGGGAGACATGCAATATGCTTCCTCTGAAAAAGGAGTTACCCACTTGGCATGTGCCTTGCCACCACCTACTAACAATATATCTTTTCCTTCACAATATGTTTTCTTCATTACACTGGAGCTCATCTTTTGTATAACCAGACTCAACTTGTTGCTAAAACCAACTTGACTTTGCTCTTTCAGAAACCTGTGCCTTTTGCTGTTAATTTCAGCACATTTCAAGGAATGGGCTCAGATGTGTTTTGCCTGTCAGTGTACAGCATCTGCTTTACCTCTTTCAGGTCTTCATATGTTATGAACTTAGTATTCTCATCCTCAATGTGTTTGTTCCAGGTGACTGCATGATCAAAATAGGATCCCCAGCCAACTGTAAAGAAGAGAAAAAAGCAACGGTGTGACCTCTTTTCATACTGGGTACTTACTTGTCCCCAACTGAAGAACTGGCCTCTCTTGCCTATCAGTTGCATCAATGCAAACGGAACAGCCTCTCCTTTCTGCAGTTCCGTACTGGACAACAGAATGACAGAGGCTTCCTCTGGACTTTTGCAGGTAAATGGCTTCCACACAGAAATGTGAATTTCACTATGTGCTTCCCCTCTGTTACCATACTGTCATTTAAACACCTCTTAAAAGCCAAAGCCAGACATCAGCCTAAATCAAAAATTTGGGTTGCTAATGAGGTGTTTGGCCTCATGTGCAGAAATAGTAAGGACAACAAACTGTCATTTCCTTACCACTTCAGATCTGTAGCATTTCCTCCATGGCTAAGTGGCAGAATTTTGACCTAATGCCATTGTCAAGCTGCCATACAACTCCCTCGCCCTGTCTGGAAGAGCAGCATACCCTGAAGCAAAGCATCTTTGGGACATTCTCCCCATTCTGGCACTCAGCTGCCTCCTTTATTATCATGTACAGCCACCAGTAAACTAATTATGACACAGCTGTTTTCCCACTGGCCCCATTTAGTCGGGTTTGTTTTGGTTTGTTTTTTCTGTTGCTTCTTCAGCTACATTCAGTAACTATAACAATACCTTTCCCATTCATGAACTCTGAGAAGAACTCATCCCAGGAGCTGTAACTGGGGACGCTTGGCACATTGTTGTGGAAATGGAAAAATGAAACAGCTGTATCTTTAGGGTTTCGAAACAGCACTAGTATCTGGAGTGGGAAAAAGAGGTCAAGAATTTTAGATCACTTATTTCCCCTGGCAACCAAAATGAGAGTATAGCCAAACATTCTGCAACCAGTAACATACTGGGGGCTATAAAATATTTTATTAGTTAACGCATAGAGAACAAATGTATAATGTGATCATAATAAAGACCTTGTTACCACTTCTAAGATTTGCCTATGTTGTGAAGCAATCATAAAAACAAGCAACTGGAAAAACTGTAACATTGTCATTGAATACTATCCCATAACTACTGAAGACCTGGGAAATTGTAAGGAACCATTTGCCAATCCCCTCTAGGAAAAGCTCTGTTCAATTCTCCTTCAGGAAACCACAGCTGTTACAATCATCTCCCATTTTTCAAAGCATGGCAATAATGTTCTTGAAATCCTAAGAGACTGTAATCCTCAGAGAAGCATAAACACTTCTGAAAACACGTTATGCACATTAACTTTTTTTGTTACACACATTATATTTTTTCCTGCCTCATACAGGAAAAAGTACCAATGGAACATGGAAAAGAATCCATATCCCTTAAACAAAGATTTCCTTCATCTGTAGTACATCTCCTAAGTGCTATGTATCTGCCATTGTTCAGTGACCGAGTATCAGAGATATTAAAGTTTTAACAGTGTGACTCTTTGCAAGGAGACAGCCACTGTCCCAGAGATACTGCTGCCACATTCATTCCCACCATGGTCATGCACAGAAAAGAGCAGTGTGAAAAATAAAAGCGCGACACTCCAGCCATTTCTGAACACTGCAACAGCCTCTAGATCTGTTCTTGCTTATGCCAACTACAGCACCCCTAAGGGTACTGTAAATTGCAGGGGGTGCTAAACCAGCCCAGGCATCATGAGACTCCCACTGTCTCCAAGTTGCTTTCCCCCAGTGCCACCTGCTTGGGTGCAAGAAAAGGATGTGGCCCCAAAATTACTCTTGCATGCTGGTACTGTCAGAGAGATGAGGCTTGTTCTTGGAAAAGGAAAAAAAGCCCACCTTGGCTTTGTTCTGGAAAATAGACTTGGGGAGGCAATCGTAATTCAGGTGTGTTGCCAAAATCCTTGGAGATGGAATCTGCTTCATCCTCTTTAGAAATAAACAGAACCATAAGTAAGAACAGGTTTATTACATGGGTGCAGCAATGATCTGTGAGGGTCACCTGTGTGAAAAAGCCCCTAATCAAAAGGATTACTCATCCAAGATTATCTTTCTTCCCCTCTCAGGAGAAATATCTTTACTTGCTGCATGACTTCATTTTAATAACTTCGGGGGTGGGGGGGACTGTGCAGGAGCGAGAAAACAACAGCCTTTAAGTGGTTCAATAGTTTCTTTTCACTAACCTGATATTTATCTGGATCTCCACATTCAATAAATGGAAGTTCTGTGCTTACAGGTTTACTCTGGATAGTTGTAAATATCAAATCACTTAAAATCTGGATAAGCCAGTTCACACCTGTACCAAGAAACCCAAAGAACAAAAAAACAAACAAAAAAAAAAAAAAGAAAACCAAAAAAAACATATCAGAGATTTGTATAAGATCTCAGAGCCTTCTCATTATATGGCTGAATTCAGCATAATAGACAGTCATCAAATGATAAATAACACTAAAGGTCTCAAATTATTATAAACAAAATTATGTTTTCTGTTAATGAGATCCTCAACAGCTTCTTAACCGTGACCACCCTGGCTCACTTATAATTGGCATGTGGAAAGCACTGAGGGCAGAACTGACTCAACGAGGCACTTAACAGCTTTTTCTTGTATTCCTAAAAAACGGGAGCTTTTCTAGCATTTGCAGAGAAACACCTGGGAAGGGTATGGATAGAAGGAAGGAATGAGCAAGGAGCTTTGCTCATTCTGCTGAGGAAAGCATCTGCCTCTCTCTACTGCCTGCGTCAGGGATGAAATGGAGTCATCTGTTCAGTGTCCCTGCCAGTGCTGGTCCTCAGTTGTGCCTGTTGCTGTCTCCACAAAGCGCATACCAGAACAAGTGCAAGAAGAGCTGTTACCCACCGGACACCTGCATCCCTCCATCCCTCCCCACTCCTCACCCTTTGGAAGGAAGCATGCAGCAAAGCCTCCCGCATCCCATTCCAATGTGAGCCTGTGGCCAGCTCCCGGAGCTGCACCTTGGTGCCTGCTTCCACAAGGTTTCCAGGAATCACATTTGCTCCACTGATACTCTGCCGATTGCCAGCAGGACAGAGCGAGGGAACAGTGTGTTCACCTCAGCCCACAGCACCCTCCCCGCGTCCCTGTGGGGAGGCGCTTGGAAGGCTTCCCACCGGGCCCACGGAGATGGAGCTGCAGAGCTGCCACTACCTCCTGCACGCCAAGACCCCTATGAATGCAGCTGCCAGAGGCACTAACAGGGAACACACAACGCAAGCAGCTTTAACCTCATGCTTTCAGTGGGAAGTTATTCGCAGAAAGGAGTAACTGCCACCCTACGTTACATAAAGTGCCTCAGGATGCTTGGATGGAAGCAGCTGATACATGTCATATATACAATAATGTGTACACAATCTGTGTGCATCACACGATGTCTTATGATACATATATTACATTTATATACCACCCAATATCGTATTTTTACATAAGACATTGCATGTTTATCATTTATATCACTCTCCCATTTATGTACAGACCGGAGCCAAAAGCATTGTCTCCAATTCCACATCCTCATCCACCCAGTATTAACTGCATGTGCACAATTACAGATTTTATTTTAAGGACAAGCTACCATTGGCAAACCTAAAACACCTAGTCTCCAAATCCCCTACTGGCTTCTCAGCTGCACACCCTGTCCCTGGAAAGTACTGCATTCCAGAGCTCCATCGTCCTTTACCCCCACACCATCAATAGTTCTCTCCATCAGAGTTTTCTTCACCACTGCGTACACCTGAGCTGGGGGAAACCTTTTATATAGTGACACTTTACTGTAGCTTAACCTTCATAATAAGTAACAAGTAAAAGTAACGAGGACAATATTAAAGCTTTGAGAGACAAAGATTTTGAAGGGTCTCGGTGCAAGCCCTTTATCAGGCATGCTCATGACCATAAACCTGGCAAATGTCAGAGAGTTTGAGCCCTGCACAGAAATCACCTGAGAAGCTGGCAGAGGAAGCCAGGCACCAAGCTCCCTTGGTTCAAGGGGGGGGAAGCGGCCTGCAGAGGGATTTTTATTACTGCCTGATGATGTTATGGCTCAGTGGGTCCAAGTGTCACAACAGGGGGAAGAAGGAGCCCAGCAACTTCTGGTTTCAAACTGGGGCAGACAATTTTTCCTTTTATTTCTTTATCCTCCTCTCCTGCCTTTTTTCCCCTCACTTTGCAAGCTATAGGAAATTAGGACAAGAAATATATTTAGCATTAAAAGAGCAAACATCTAAATGGGAGGAAATGCCAAAAGATTTACCTGCAAATTGTAACTACACTGCACTGCATAAATGCAGCATGTTCTCTCCCTCCCGCTTTCCCATTTCTTCTGTGCAACCTCCCACACATGCCTTTCCAGCAGTGCCTGCCAGGTAACAGGGGGCTGCATTCCCCAGCAAACCGCAGGGAGCTCTGTGCTCCCTGTCCGACCGAACAACTGGCACTGGCCTTTGGTAAAATGACCCCCTGCTGACCGACCACAAACCGCCCAATATTAACAGTGTGAGATCTCTTTCTTTATCTACTGATCCCTCTCCCTGAGCAAGAGAGGTTTACTGAGTTACTAAACCTCAGAGGCAATCAGCATCACAACTCCATGTCTGAACTCCTTCAAACTCTGTGAGAAATCAAAGACTGTGCCAAGTTACAACAATGACCTTTCAGGTCTTTACAGGGTCCAGCAGAACTCTGGACCCAAAGCCAATGGAATCACAGGCTCCTTAAAATAAAGACACAGGTTTTGTGCCAGCTCCCTCCTTTTGTATTTGCCCTCTCTTTCAGTTCAGTGTCCTCCTGCCTCACACCTACTATAAATTCACCCTAAACACTCTTGGCATACTTCTTAAGCACCTAAACACACCAGTTTCTTTCCAGATCAGAACTCGCCAACCAATGTGAACTCTATGTGCTGAATGAGACCCCTACCTCGGACTCTCTGGTCAGAGCCCAACTTGACTCCACCCACTACCATGCTAGTGCAATGAAATCCTTCCCTGGACCCACGTTTTCTCTGACAACCCTAAGCTTCTGCTGCTTGGGTCTCAAAGAAGAAACATATGCTTGGATAGGATTTTCTCCATTAGCAAAACCCATCCCTTCCTTGTAAGCATCCATGTCATAATTGACATTTTAACAAAGCTGATCAAAATCAACTAGTCGATTAGAGTTTTTTCACTGCTCCTGTTGCACCTTTCCTCCTTTCTGCAAACTTCTGACTAAAAGATTTAGGCTTCCAGTATGTCTTAGTCAATACCACTTTCCAGTAACAAAACAAAAAACAATGCTGATACTGAGTAATGCCAAGAAACAGCTTACAATTTTGCAAGTAAAGAGGCTGTGCCATGTCATTTTCTACACATTTAAGAGTCTAATGCATAACTTCATTGCTTTTGTACACTCCACTACATTACATTACTAACATGCTTTTCAGAATACAGTTTATCATACTGGCAGAGTTGTCTTGTCCCACTGAAAAACTGAAATGTCCCACATATGAAAAATGATGTACTTTGTTCTCACTTCTTCAGCCAAGAATAGCTTTGAACATTAAAACTTCCTTTTCCTTTCAGAAACATAAACCATATCAAAAAGCAGTGCAATGGACTGCTTAATGAAGATAAAGCAGGACAAAACCCTGCTGCCTCTAGTTGTAGCAGAAATGCCCAATATCCTCACACAACCTACAACCACAATCAGTTGGTTTTGCTTCTTATTGTGTCAGCTAATTAGTTACAGTATTGTAGACTACAGCAAGCAATTTATAATGTATTCACCGCATTTGGGGTAGGACACCAGCACCACATCATCTCTTCTGGCTTCCAGGTTTTCCAGGGCTCGGAACGTTTCCGCACTGCACACTGTGACAGGATACAGGGTCCCCCGATAGGAGAACAGCAGATCCTTCAAGGTAAGCCCTTCAGACTTTGCCAACGCTTTATTTATCTCATCAACAAAGGCTTTTTTGTTGTCAGCCATGTTTACCACCTTTGGGGTGTGAAACTGTTAGTCTAATGCAGTAAGTGCCTTTAAATAGACATTTTCAAGCATTACTTCTGCCCTCCCCTGAATCTGATATGTTTCTTTCCCTCCTCCCTTCCCACCTTTCTGGAAATGGAAGCTGGGTTGATCCTGTCTGCTTATAATCTACAGAGCAGGAGTTACTTTAGTAAGAAGAGCGAGAGAGCAAGTAATACCTCCAAACCCAGCAACCAGGGAAAACAGAATTGGAAAATGAATCACCTTGTAAGAACGAGCAGCAAAATACTATATCTGATCTTACATTAATAGGACAAAAAGCATCTCACGAAGAAAAGAAAGTCCTTAATAAAACTCAAGATGTTTTATTTTGTCAATAGAGTCAGCCCCATACTATGAGCTAAGAGAGAGAGTGAATATTCGAAAACAATGAAATCAAACCCATAAACCAGAAAGAGCAATACTGAGAGGGAAGGGATGCTGCCATTTTAGGTTCTACATATCCCCTGTGGGAGCTAGCCCGCACTAGGGCTCTTTTTCACATTAAAAAGCCCAGAAAATACCAAGATCTTGCATAGCACCGGTTTTTTCAACACCCTCCTGACAGAACGAGGATCCCTTTTTAACAGCCGGGAGCTTTCCGCCTCTCGCCGTTTTGCCGGCAGGGAACAGCGGCGGGCGGGCGCGGGCTGCCGGGGCGGCAGAGGAGCTCTGCCCC
>KL262423.1:4003-16421 GCA_000699545.1 Podiceps cristatus | reverse complement strand
AGGGAGGTGGAAAGCAAATGGTTGAGATTACAAAGGCCTGAGCATTTTCAGAAGAGCAAGGTCCAAGAGGGATCTCTACTGAGATCAATGCCTTTTAATACTATCTTACATAATATTTAAAGACCAATGTCTTCTCATGGAGGTTCGTTAGAATTTTGCCAATAGCTTTACATTGCAATCCGATTTCCTAATCAATTTATAGAGTATATGAAATTACATCTTATCTGTTCTAGGATGATTTTGCAAGCATGGCCAAACCAGAAACACAAGAGAAAGAGATAAAAAGCATCTTAATGTGTAAAAATATGCATTTGAATAGAAATGAGGCATTTGAAGTAATCCTCATGTCATTCAAATGACATTTGATTTGCTAATATGATTGAGACAAAGGCAAGTATTTCCAGGCACACATCTATACAACAGCAGCTGCAACAGCCAAGAGGACTGGCTTTAGTTATCCATATGTATTCTGTCGCTTTTCAGTGCCGTTACCTGTGCTTGAGGGTGTAGAGGCAATTCCTTTCTGAACTGTGAACAGAATGCTGGTGATAGAAAAGGCCCTTTGGAAGAAAACTAATTTACAACTTAAGTCCCAATATTTTTAAGACCTCCGGAAAGAGACTGACACTGTATATTTTTAACTGCAGGTGACCTGAATCACTGTCTGGTGACATCTCTAATACATAGAGGTTTGACTGCTCTACTCAAAATGCTCTGTACTGCATGAAGTAGATGATGTGAATGCCTCTTTAGATCATTCAATGCTGATTAGTAGGAAAATCGAGATTATTAAAGTGATATGAAAAATATAGCATATATCCAACAAATAAAATTAAACTTGATAATTTTACAGATTTTTTGACACATAAAAGTTTGAAACAGACACAGTTTCTATAAATTCAGAAGAAACAAATGAAAAAAGTTTCTATGAGTTACGGTATTTTACTAATGCTGACAAAATGAAATTAGGAATTTTTATCAAGCTTTAAAAGGCATTACTTGATTATTAAATGCAATACATTAAAAATGTACTGATCAATCTATCATCTTGCAAATTTAATCATTGACTTACTTTGCTTTGATTGATTTGAGTAGGGGAGTAATGAAAGTATCAGCATTTAAAAATCAAGTACTTAAAGTTTTGTTCTTTGGGGTTGTCATCACTTAACCTTTCTTTTGGTTGGTAGAGATTTAGTTTCTCTTGAAAAGTCTCATCTTTTAATATGTGATGAGGATGTATCTATCATACATTGATATGTATATGCCTTATAGAGTATCACCTTGTACACTATTAACTTTTGTTTTCTTCCCTCTTCCTCAGTTTTTAGGCATTTACACATAACTCTGTGCCATAAAACTGGTGGTAATATGAAATTTTGTGTTGAAGTCTAAATAAAATATTAAAACATCATTAAAAAATCTGCTAAATTTACAACTTATTACTGGATACCTTAAAGAGGAATGTTGATAGACAATACCTTTATAGAATAGCGTACAATGGCAAAGGATTTTGGTTCCCACAGGGAAAAAGAAAGAAAGGAGGAAAGGAGGAAAGGAGGAAAGGAGGGAAGGAAGGAAGGAAGGAAGGAAGGAAGGAAGGAAGGAAGGAAGGAAGGAAGGAAGGAAGGAAGGAAGGAAGGAAGGAAGGAAGGAAGGAAGGAAGGAAGGAAGGAAGGAAGGAAGGAAGGAAGGAAGGAAGGAAGGAAGGAAGGAAGGAAGGAAGGAAGGAAGGAAGGAAGGAAGGAAGGAAGGAAGGAAGGAAGGAAGGAAGGAAGGAAGGAAGGAAGGAAGGAAGGAAGGAAGGAAGGAAGGAAGGAAGGAAGGAAGGAAGGAAGGAAGGAAGGAAGGAAGGAAGGAGGGAAGGAAGGAAGGAAGGAAGGAAGGAAGGAAGGAAGGAAGGAAGGAAGGAAGGAAGGAAGGAAAACACTTAAAATTATAATCATGTTATTAAACTACTTATTTATATAAACATGCAGTTGATGGTTAGCAGTCATTGTACTCCTCTAAGGCAAATAAAAAATCATGCAGAAAAAGGAATGTTTTGCTTATGTTTATCTAACATTGGCACAAAAAATGCAGTTGCAAGGAAAACAATTTAAAGATGTACTGAAAGTAAATGTTGCATTTTACATCTCATGTAATGCAAACATTTAGATTAACTTATGTACCATTGGTATTACATTAGCAAATGTTTTACAGATTTTTTTTTTTAGACCAAATACTGTTCTGCACAGTTCCACACAGACTTGTTCCACACAACTCCCATGGACTTCAGACAGAGCGTGATATGGCTCACTAAATGTTTTGCTTTAATAATAAGTGACTAGAGAACAACTCAGTTAGTTAGCTCTCAATTAGCACACTGTCTGCACATATGGTTGCATTCCAGTTAATATGGCAGGATTCTGGATAGCACATTGGGCCAACAACCCCAAATCTGAATGTGCATATTTGCTATATATAACTCTGCTTATTAGGATAGAACAACAAGCATAATAGTGCATTTTTAAGTGTGGTATTTTGTTTTAATTCAAGATCTATAAAAATGTGTCTATCAAACCCTGTTTGTGTGATATTTCACAGCAAATGTCAATAAACATCAACTCAAAAGCACTTTCCTCAAAATCTTGCCTCCAGGAATCCCACAGTCACTACCGGGTAAAAGTCAGAGTAAGTGGACAAGATCTGTGTATGCCTGAAGGTCAGCAAACCTGCATTTGGATCAATTAATAGAGGGGTCGTCGACCATAGTTACTTTCTCCTCTGCTGCAGATTCTGGGTACGGGCTCCACCACCAGAAGCAAGTATCTGAACTGCAGTCCTGGCACACCGGGAGAGGCCGTATTTTTCCTACAGCTTTACTGTGGGCACTGACGTTCAACAGAGCAATATGCACTTCAAGCTGCCTAATAGTCAAGGTTGCCAGACGCTGACTCCCTCTGCGATCAATGGACAACAGTTGCGATGCCTATGTTGGCCACCTGCAATGTATATTTATTTTGCAGACAGGACACAAACGAGCTCTGTCCACACTCCAAGCTCCAGGTCCTACTTGAAATAACACTCCATGTGATTGTGGCTGATAGAATGCTGAGACTGCCCACAATGCCTGCTGGATCGTCAGAGTCTCTAAAGGATGAATAATGGGAATGGGAAAACCTAAATCTATAAATGCTAGAAGGGTATAAATTCCTCTACTTAAGGAAGTAGAGAAAGTAGCTATAAAAATAAGCAATAAACAACAGAGGTAGGCACTACTGAATATGAATTCTCTACTAATTTCTGTCAGTGTTTTGAAATTGGACAATAAGTCATTCAAGAAACCTCCTGCTACCACACTACTTCCTTTTCCTTCTGCATTTATTTTTGTCAAACTTACATTTGGAAACAGCTAATCATAATTTTTCACTGGTGTTTTCTCTCTAAGGAAAACTTTGACTGTTCACAGTGGTTAGCATTGAATTCTTCTAGTCCTCTAGAGGTTTGCTTTCATTTTCCCTGTAAAACCTTACGCTGTCAATATTGCCTCTTTGTTCTTTAGAAAAATGTGCGGAGAATGTTCCTATTTGCTTATAGTGGAGATTTGATTATCTTGTAATTTCCTAACATAGTCTTCTGTTAGGAATAAATCTAGGTTATATTGGCTCTATTTCTTCTGATTTTGTGGGTAATGTCTTCCCTACAGTCTAAGAAAACAAACAAAATATAATTCATATTTTTCTTGCAATTCTGTGGAATATTTTAGCCACTTGAATACAATTTCTTACACAGTTTTAATCTTTTACTTGGGAACATATTTTAATTATTTCTTTTCTGGAACTACTATCTGCAGTATGTAAATTGTTAAAAAGAAAAGATAGATACCGGACTTATTTCTATTCTTTTTGAGCACAGTCAGTGAATACACACCTGCAGAAACCTATATTTGCTATAGAATTTGTTGGTGAGAATAGATGAGGAAATACAAAATAACCACTTCAGATATATCCTCAAGCTACTTAAGGAAAGGTATAGTAAGGGAAACAAATAAATGAAAAGAAAATGAATTCATATATCCGTAGGTACTAAAACATACTACTGCTTCAATTCTAATATATTCCTTTGCACATCTACTGCCTTTTTCTATATTTATATGAAAAAAATCTATTGCCAAGATGGTTTTCCTTAAACAAGTAACAAAGCCACTGCTTTATTTTTTGAAATATCTACATTTGGAGAAACAATCCTTTATCCTAACTTCAGTGCTCATTGAAATGCAGCCCTGCTCTCTGCTTTGAACATAAAGCATGCTCATTATGGTGTAATCAGTTTTCAAATAGCTTTATCTTAAAATATACTTTCAATAAAATACATTAGTTTTGATTCACAAAAACATTTAATTATCTGATTATAGATCTTGCTTCTTTGGGGGAAAAATTGAGAGGCGCCCTTGTCCTCTACAGCTCCCCCATAGAGACAGGGCAACATTTGAAGTCTTACTCTTCCCTGTTCAAGCCAGTCAGAATGAGGGCTACATTGCCACCTCTATACTAAAGAGAAGTGTTCTGTCTAGGCCCTTTAAAAGAAGAAAACACTGGGAACTTGACAGTTTAGTCCTTGCACTTGTGAAAATTTGTACTCACATATAGACTGCTAAATAGGTGCAAAACACCTGCACGGGTATATTGCCCAGGCAGCCGGGGAGCCCAGGTCTGCATGTGATAACTCACTGGTAGTCAATGGCCCTTTTGCAACTCCAGACAGAACACGTTTGATTCAGTGAGTTAGGCTGCACATTTAGATCACTGAACAAGGGACCAGTGGGAGCAGAACCAGAGTAGCCCTAAGAGGCCTCAGGCCTGACAGGTACCTCTGTGTTGCAGTTCTTGTTCTGTAGCCATGTGCTAGCGGGCAGAAGCTGAGGTCATAGAATCATAGACTCATTGAGATTATAAAAGACCCCTAAGACCATCAAGTCCAACTGTCAATCTAAAACCACCACGTCTACTAAACCATGTCCCAAAGTGCCACGTCTACACAGTTTTTGAACACCTCCAGGGATGGTGACTCCACCACTTCCCTGGGCAGCCTGTTCCAGTGCTTGACCACTCTTTCAGTAAAAATATTTTTCCTAATATCTAATCTAAACCTCCCCTGGCACAACTTGAGGCCATCTCCTCTTGTCCTATCGCTTGTTACTTGGGAGAGGAGACCAGCACTCACCTCACTACAACCTCCTTTCAGTTAGTTGTAGAGAGTGATAAGGTCTCCCCTCAGCCTCCTCTTCTCCAGACTAAACAACCCCAGCTCCATCAGCTGCTCCTTATAGCACTTGTTCTCCAGACCCTTCACCAGTTTCATTGCCCTGCTCTGGACACACTCCAGGACCTCAATTTACTTTTGGTACTGAGGGCCCCAAAACTGGTCAATGTACAGCCTCAGCAGTGCTGAGTACAGGGGGACAATCACTTCTCTAGCCCTGCTGGCCACAATATTCCTAATACAGGCCAAATTGCCATTGGCCTTCTTGGCCCCCTGGGCACACTGCTAGCTCATGTTTAGCCAGCTGTCAAACAGTACCCCCAGGTCCTTTTCTGCTGGGCAGCTTCCCAGCCACTCTTCCCCAAGCCTTAGTGTTGCCTGGGGTTGTTGTAACCCAAAAGCAGGACCCAGCATTTGGCCTTGTTAGACCTCATACAATCAACCTTGACAGGATCCATCCTGTCCAGATCCCTCTGCAGAGCCTTCCTACCCTCATGCAAATCGACGCTCCCACCCAACTTATTGTCACCTGCAAACTTACTGAGGGTGCACTCGATCCCCTCATCCAGATCATCGATAAAGAACTGACCCCAAAACTGAGCTCTGGGGGACACTGCTTGTGACCAGCCACCAACTGGATTTAACTCTGTTCACCACAGCTCTCTGAGCTCGGCCATCCAGCCAGTTTTCTACCCAGTGAAGAATACACCTTTCCAAGCCATGAGCTGCCAGCTTCTCTAGGAGAATGCTGTGGGAGACAGTATCAAAGATAGATAACGTCCATGGCCTTTCCCTCATCTGCTATGCGGGTCATCCACTGTCTCCCCCTAATATTGGTGCTGTCTTGGTCTTGGTTACATCAAGTGAAGATCCAAGTACCCTAGGCAGAATCAGAGGAGATGTTTTTCTTTCCTCTTACTTCTCACCTAGATGAGCTGACAGTCTTCTCTAGATGCTACAGATACTGTCTAGATCTGTCCTGGGAACCATACCCAAATTAAGCCATGTGTTGTGCTCAGATCACTGTAGAGTCCAGCTCTCAGCATCATGTGTTTGTTTTCAAGACCTGTCAACACTAGCTGAACGCATTACTGCAATGAAAATAGTCAGGATCACGCCTGTTCATTTTCTGTTCCATGATTCCAGAGGAATATTTGACTTTAGGAGAATAAACTGCAAGTAAAGGAGCAGATCGCATGGTTCTGTGTAATCAAACCTGATTTATAATATTGTTTAAAATTATCCGTTCTGTTCCTTCCTAATAAATACCAAAAGCTGGAAGACATTTCTTTACACAAATCCACTATGTCAGAGGAATTGTATCTGTTTGATGAGCGCAGAATATCATCTTTTGGTTATTCAGTATCCTTAGTGAAATAAACTAGATTGCCATTCACATAGTGAAAATGCACGGGGTTTTTCCTCCCTCTTTTTAGAGCCAAACCATTTAAAAAGTGGAATAAATTCTTGGTAACTTGGTTCTTACAGGCAGTTATGCTCTAGTAAATTGTTACGACCTTGCAAAAAGTTCAATGAAACCACAAGGAGTCAGACTATTCATTCTGTTTCAGTTCCCAGAAAAATATCATCCAAATAGTGCTGCAATAAATAAATTAAAGAAATAAATAAGATAGTGCAATAAATATTGAACAGCAGGCAAAACCTGAACTATCCAGAAGTTAAGTATAGAGCTTACTCTATGCAAATAAGTACCAGCTAGTGTTTATGGAACCTGAATCAAACAAACAAGGACTTCTTTTATATGTCGCATGCCAAGAATTAAATAGGATTCTCTCTGCCACAGGGTCCCATAGGCAAAGTCCCACAGAAATGCTTTTCTTTACAAAAAAAAGGGACAGTCTGGTTCAAACTCTGAATACATGATGAAAAGAAGCTCTTGAAAAAAAGAATATAGAGAGAATAGGCACTAGGTTTAACTTCTGTTAAACAAGCAGTAGAATGAAATGTTAGTAATTAAGGATGGAGACCAGTGGTTACATGTGATAAATTATTTGGCAGTGGTTATTTGCTTTAAAGCATATCCCCTTAAGGGGGTATTTATTATTCTTGAAAGCTTATCTAGGAGAGACTTGGGTAGGAGGCTGGATGCAGTAAATGAAACAACTTGCTAAATGATTTACTGTGTAAAACTTGTGTGCAATTTTAAATGTGTACAGTTACATCAATTTTGCAAAGCAATTGCTCTGTGCAATTATTTTGTTTATTGTTACTTTTTAGTTATGACTAAATAACTTCCATCTAACTTCATTGTTTCCATTTTTTAAGCAGATTGCCACTACATAGAGAGGATATTTTTTTTTCCTAATTATGAGAAGAACGGAAAAATCAGATTAATTATTTGGCTACCTGTAACTGAAATTTGGCATACTTCAGAACTGAGTCAGAAAAGACACATGAAGCAGCCCAGTTAATTCCCATCCAGCTGCCAAAATGGTCCATCTATTGAGCACATAGCTGGCATTCATAAATAACCAGAAACATTTCTTTTTATCTAACTACAAATACTGTTCTATTGAAAAAGTATGTCAAAGGTTGCCTTTTTTATTGATATTGCAAAGAGAATTTGCAGAACTTTGGAATGCAAAACATCATCTAATGTTCAGAGTAACATTTGAATACACATAGCTCTACATTTTTTCTCCTCCCCTACACCAATCCCATCATTTTGGGGAAAACTGGGTCACAGAATCAGTCTTAATAATTTGAAGGGAAACAATTTCCTTGTTGTTACATAATACACAGTGGCCCAGACTAGCCATTCCACACGCCTTCTTGACTGACAGCAGCCTTGCTTGCACTCCTTCCACGATGACTGGGGAAGAAGCCAGCTAAGCTAGTAGCTGCCTGAAGCAGCTACAGTAACCCTAAGATGTGAGGAGGAGAACAAAGAAAGATGTAACTCCATCTTCTACACTAAAAATAGCTTAGATATAAAAAGATATTCTTTCAACGTTTTATTCCATTCAAGACATGGCATGGTTTTAAAAGCAGCAGAATAAAACCCAAACAGCTTTTTAATTATTTTACCATATTTGGGAATGCAGATGTTGCCTTAATTCCCCTCTGAAACACATTAGTGAGATCAGCTTCCAGGCAAGCTCTCACAGACTCTGAGTAGCCCATGATTTCCTCCTTCATGTTTGCTTACCACAGAATGGTGGCAACACAGATCACTGAAAGTGCTTGCCTCTGTGTATGTCTTTGGAATTAGAGTAATTAAGAATTAGCCAGCTGTAGATTTTGGAGGACAAGACACCCTACGTTTTCTTTCCACAATAGGGATTTATTTCTTTGCCTTATAACATTTTTACCATTTTCTCTCACCATAAAATATGATTCAGTGACAGGTCTGAACTCTTTTGTCACATTCTGTAGATCTATTAAAGTTTGTTTTCCAATTCCTACAAAACAAATATAAACTCCTAGAAATCTGCATTCAAAATGTGTGAGTCAATTTGAACATATTATTTTAATGACTGAAGTAGAAAGAATAATTTTCTACTCTGCTTCTTGAAGAACAATGGGTGTTTATGATCTTAAAAATAAAACAATGTAGCCATGATGATTTTACAAGTAAGGAAGCTGTTGGAAAGAATCAAACACCAGAACAGTTTTTTATTTAGAATAGTCTGTTTATGGAGCAGACATTGGGTTTTGGAGAAAATTAATAGATTGCTGAAATGTCTACTTTCAACATTTTCTAGGATGAAAGCAAACTCCCTAAATCCTTCTGGTAATTTTTTTTTTTTTTTCATTTTGCCTGGAATACTGCAATATTCATTAGGCAAAAAAACAAAACAAAACCAAAAAACAACCAAACAAAAAAACCCCAAACCAAACCAAACAACAGAAAGAAAAAAGAAAAGGGTTGTTTGATAGGCTAGTTGTTAGAGTATCCTTTTACTCTAAAGTAAATTTGGGTTCCAATCCTTGCTCTACAAAATGTCTAACGATGAAATACTAATAAATACAGAAATTCCAGATGTGAGGATTCACTTTTTGTGGCTCAATTTAGTTGTTTCTCTAGACGACTGTGGAAAGCTATCTTTGAAGTCCCTTGAGAGATTGTGTTTAAATCCAAAGATTAGACTTGGCTCTGAGATCAAGTTAACATTCTGTGTCCTCTTTGTTTGTCTTTTCTTCATGTTATTTTAAAAGAAAGTGAAACAGAGATCTGATTTGTGTAATAGCCATAATGTTCATAATGTGCTGTAGATGCACGCTTTCTTAAATGCAGACATCTAACTGGCATATATATTGTATGATCGTTCTTTTATTAGTTTTCCTCTTAGTAGCAGAAGAAGAAGAACAAATACAGCTGCTAATTATTTCTCCAATAGCTGAAAGAACTCAACCTGTCTCTTTGGTTAAACTGGATTTTCCCCTACCTGCAGTGATATACTTATTTTTCCAAAATATACATAAAAAGAGGTGCATGCCATTATATACCTATGTAAGAGAATTCTAGGTATATAGACTTGGGTAAATGATGATACCTCCACAAAGGTGTGGAAAAACCCCAGTATTACAGATCTCTCAATGTTCAGGACAATAGGTAGCTTCTGTCTTTTTGCCGTGGTTTTCTCTTAGTTCCAAACCATGACCAACTTGCTGTGTAATGGGTGGTAATGTACACACTGTGTACTAACAGAATGCGAATATCCCGTTAGCATCAGGCCTTAGGTGACATTTTAAACTTCCACCTTGCAAGGGTGTTCAGAAGAGGTTCAGAGGAGATGAGTCTGAAATAGTGTTAAAAATGTTAGCTGTGGCCTGTTGGCACTTGGGTTCTAAGCCAAACATAGTTGAGCTCATTTAGGAAATAGTGGAATGTTATTCGAAACCTTTTCTTAGAGGAGACAGAATCACAGCTACAAGAAGTGAAGAAAGGAGAGAGAAAAAATGAGATGACAGGGCAAGGGAGAAAGAAAGTTAATGAAAAAGCAAAGTTAATACAGCCTTAAAGCTATAGCCTTATAGCCATAAAGAAAGTTACTATAGCCTTTTGGAGAAAAAGATGGAAATTGGTCTTTCTGGTCATGTCTGAATTGCTGGTCTCATGAGCATGTGCATCATCCTGTACTGTTGTGTGAGTCCTGACCATAATCACCCACTAGCTTCTGTGTACTTTTCAAAATAAGGAAAGCTTATGTAGGCAGAAACGGTGTTACATCGCACCCTGGTTTGCTGCTGAGGGACCAAGAGGCCAGGGCATGCCATGACCTCACTGTTTAGCAGGCTTAGTCCTACCATAAATTATACGCACCTGGAGAGAAGAAATGCAGTGCACATTCCCACATATGTTGTTTACATGGTAGCACTAGACAGCAAGATCTGCCCCCATACTATACAAAAAAAAACCCAAACCAAACCCCGAAAAAACCAAACCAAACTTTAACAGTACCAGAGATATTAAAAGAAAAATAGATACAAAGACTGTTGATCTTGATTGAACTGGAAAACAGGCCTTAAAATGTAAAATCTTATTATCCCTATCATGAAGAGTGGTTCAATGCTGTGAGTCATCATGACTCTAGAGCAATCCTTTTAACATTTCTGACAATGGTGTTTTGTCTCTGAGAGAGCAGAACAGGAGAAAATAAACTATTTTTAGTCTCTGACCTGAGAATATTTGGGACAAAAAGAAGGTGCATATCATAGAGGCTCTTTTGAGGTTTGTTCCCAGAAAAGGACTCAGTTGGAGAGGTCAGTCCTCTCTTAGCGTGGCGGTGGTTCCCTCCCTGACCAGCTATTCCTACAGGAATGTAGGAAGCTCCTTTTAAGTGCCAGCGTACCACACCAAGAGGATAAAGACTGATCTCTTCATCTAAGGAAGGAGCTGAAGGTTTCTTTTGCTGCCAGAAGCACAGCAGAGAGTGAAGGGTGCAGTTGGAGGCAGAGACATGGCGGGAAGGCCTGTAACAGTCAAGACAGTTTGGCAGAGCGCTATAATCTAACAGGTACCCAGAGATTTTGCAAATATTCAGATGGTGCAACAACCTTGGCCCTGTGGCCCCTGACGAGCAAAATAGCCAAACACGTCTTCACTCTCTGGAAAGAGCAAAGGAGCCCTGGGTTTCACAAGTGCCACTTTCACGCTGGTGGAGGAGTGTATGTGAAATCCTGCCAAGCCTGGTCCGGGGATGAGTCGTGCTACTGGAGTTCCTGCTCCTTTAGAAGCCCAGTCCCCAACACTGCGTCCTGCCTAGACCCTCTCCGAAAACTTCTCAGTATGCCACTGCTGCTAAATATTTTAGCTGTGATATACAACGCACTTGTTCCACCAAACGAACTGAAACAGGCACTTGGCACACAGGGCTGGAGGCTAGATGGCCATTTAAAGAAAAGTGTGTATAATTAAATTCGGTCTCATTTTACGCCTTATCCTCCCTCTCCCCTTTTATCTCCAGCTACCATTATCAGGCTCCTTTTCATTCTCCCTCTTCTTATCCTTTTTCCTTCTTTCCCTTTCATCCTTGTTTGTGTCTTTTTCATTTTCTCTTACTTTAATTTTTTTTTCAAAATCCTTTTGATCATCTGTCTCCTCAACCCCCCAGTTCTTTACCCAGCTGTGTTCATGGGCTTTTCCATTTTATATCAGTTTCTCCCTCTTTTTTCTCTTAGTATGTTCCTACTTCTTCAGATGAATTAAACCTTATTCAAACAATCCCAGGACCTGATCTTCAGCATTGTCTGTAACAAATGTTATTCACTGTTCCTTAATGAGTAGATTTGGATGGAAACAAAGCAAATGGCTAGAAGGAAGAGTGTATCAGTGTAATCAGTGGTATGAAAATGAATTTAATTACATTATTCTTATCATTTTATCATCCAAATGCTCATTTACTTTGACAACGATTTTCTTTCAGCACGTGTGACATCTTAGGCATATACTTAATGTATAGCACCATCTCACATACAGATAATCTTTCATTTGTTATTAAAAAGTTGTGAGCTAGAAGGAAGAGTGTATCAGTGTAATCAGTGGTATGAAAATGAATTTAATTACATTATTCTTATCATTTTATCATCCAAATGCTCATTTACTTTGACAACGATTTTCTTTCAGCACGTGTGACATCTTAGGCATATACTTAATGTATAGCACCATCTCACATACAGATAATCTTTCATTTGTTATTAAAAAGTTGTGAAG
>KL262422.1:0-33160 GCA_000699545.1 Podiceps cristatus | reverse complement strand
CCCGCAATGGGCAGGGACACCTCCCACTAGACCAGGCTGCTCAAGGCCACATCCAACCTGGCCTTGGACATTTCCAGGGATAGGGCAGCCACAGCTTCTCTGGGCAGGCTGTTCCAGTGCCTCACCACCCTCATGGTGAAGAATTTCTTCCTAACAACTAATCTAAATCTACTCTCTTCCAGTTTAAAGCTATTGCCCCTCATCCTGTCACTTCACAACCTTCTAAAAAGCCCCTCCCCAGCTTTCCTGTAGGCCCCTTCAGCTACTGGAAGGCTGCTATAAGGTCATCTCTAAGCCTTCTCTCCTCCAGGCTGAATAGCCCCAACTTTCTCAGCCTGTCCTTGTAGAGGTGCTCCAGCCCTTGGATCATCTTCATGGCCCTCCTCTGGACTCATTCCAACAGATCTTTCTCCTTCTTATGTTGGGGATTCCAGAAAGAACTGGACACAGAACTCCAGGTGGGGTCTCACCAGAGCAGAGGGGCAGAATCCCCTCCCTCGACCTGCTGGCCATGCTCCTTTTGATGCAGCCCAGGGTACAGTTGGCCTTCTGGGCTGCAAGCGCACATTTCCGGCTCATGTCCAGCTTTTCATCAACAATGTTCCAAATCTAACAAGTGTACACAGAAAAACAATGTTTAAGATCATTGTTTGCTTTCAGAACTTCTAGAGTTCTGTTTTGTAATAATTAAATACATACAGTGAAATAGCTCCTAATCCTCAGTTCTCAACTTTCCTTCCACGAGAGGAAGAAAATACAAGCATATCAATCAGCTTCCTCATTATTTTCATTCAGTCTCTTTCAAAAGGGAGTGGAGTTTTATGAGACTTTACTCTGCAGCTTTTAAAATAATAATTGACTATAACCTTTTTTCCAGGTTTAACCATGATGTCCAAACTACATTTTGTCTGAATTAAGAAAGTCATCCTCATTTTGCAGAGCCTACATCTTCCATATAACCACAGAACCCTTCAGTTGCTTAAAATATACTAGTCAAACTGTTGCCCAAAAGTTACATTTGTTATTGAAATTGTACGGTAATGTTTGCAGTTCTGTAATTCAAAGATGATAATTCATATTTCCATTTACATAAAAGCTGAACAACTCTTTTAATAGCATCTTAAGTGTGCCTTCAATACCAGAAGGCAAAATGTAAAAATAGTTTTATTTTCATTCTTAGTAAGCTGACTTGTCAAAAAGCAATAGTTTCTAAAAAAAAAACCTCAAAAAACAAAACTAAAAAGAAAACAAAACAAAACCCCCACCCCCACCCCCCCTTCCCAAAACACAACCAAACCTGAACTCACTCACTCTCCCCCATATTCTGCATTTCTGGCACTTCTATTCTGCTTTCAAGTATTAAAACCTTACAGGAGACATGCCTCCCTTCCCATTCACCAGTAAGGAAGGAATGCTGACACATAAGCATGATCAGATATATTATTGAGGTTGCTTATGCTCTAGCATGCACAAACAATTTGTCCTAAATCAATTTGACAAAAAATCATGCATCAAAATTCATCTCCCTGGGAAAATCTTTTTGTCTGAAGCATATCCAACCAGTTGTAATGTGATTATTCCACTCTGCATTTATCTCTAGATCTCCAGCTGGAAGACCAGACCTGCAGTTGCCACAGCCAACATCAGGCTGCAGACAGCCAATTGAGCATCCTCTATGCTTGCTGGCACATGAGCACCACCCCCCCCTGTTTGGAGGAAAAGCAAAGTGTGCTTTTATATTTAAGTGCATTAGACAATACCTCTTATTTACACTGATGTAAATACTCAGACCAGAACTATATGCCCTGAGACTATATGTAAAGATAAAAAGCATTTTAATTTAAAATTAAATCTAAATTTCATCCATGTCATTAGGGGTTAACAGTTTTTGATGTTTCCTAAGATATGCAACTGGACAAAAAATTTCTATTAGGTTCTCAGGGGTCAAGCTGTCCTTATCCCAGAGATCATCTTTGTGACAGTTTAGCGGAGATGGGATGTAACAGATTAAAGAAACACCTTTCAGTTTTGTGCAAGTTGCCAATAACTTGGCTTCCAACCTCTACTTAATAAAGCAAAATCAAAAACATAACAGTTATGAGAACTAGGTTATTTCTAAGGTGGTTTCATATCTTGTAAAAGCCTGGAAGCCGTTTTGTCTTGAATACTGTTAAGAACCTTTTAGATAAAAAGGGACTATCTATATGGCACAACATATTGTGGTGCAGAGAGGGCTCTACCACTTACTCAGTAGCAATATATTGGCCTTGGTGTGGCACCTTGCCAGGAGCAACTGTCCAGCTATATTTGCATAGTCTGGTCAGCAGCACATGAAAGCTCAGGCTATCTACTAGCACCTGCAAGTGAGCGACCCTGAAAACAATCCATAATATTCAACTAGATGGAATACTTCAACAAACCACAGGAACTGAGGTTGCCTCAGGGAGCCACCCTGAAACAGAAGAGTCAGCTTAATATCAAACTTCCTTTGCATTTCCTCAGAGGTAAGATTTAACTGCCAAGCCAACTAGCAAAACTCATATCTCATTGATATTCCATTAACAAATGTAATAACCACTTTCAGACAATATGATTAAGACAAAAAAAAGGCTGCAAACATATCTATTCGGACCATCTCACTGAGTGCTGCAATAATTAAGATCAAAAAATATTTGTGTTTACAATTTACATTCAACAAGAAATTTTATAAGTTAAGCAAATGGATCTAAGTACAGAGTGTACATTTATTTTATCATAACTAGATTCGGTGAAGTGTTACATCCCCAAGTTCCCCAGCAGCTAGCAATCATACTACTTATGCAGTATTAGAGACCTCAAATCTGCTGGGTTGGTTGATGGGTTTTTTTTTTTAGTTGGTTGGGGGGTTTTCTTGGTTTTTGTTTGGTTTTGTTTTTATTTTGTGGTGGGGGGTAATTTGGCTGGTTGTTTTTGGTGGTGGTTTTATGTTGTTGGTGATTTTGGGCTGTTGTCCAGATAGTTGTGGGGTTTTGTTTGTTGGTTGGTTGTTTTTTTGGTTGGTTTTGGTTTTATTTTGTGGTGGCTGGTGGTTGTTGGTTGTGGGTTTTTGGGGGTTTTTTTTGGGCCAGATAGACCTCTGACACCAAGTCATCTTATTTGATTACAAGCTTACACAACACACATTTCAAAACAGATTATGATGTGCTGAAATAAGAAAGAGGTCGACAGAATAATTATGTTAGGGGCCAAAAAAAGAGGCAACTAGCACCAAACACTACAATTCTCTATTATTGTATAGCTCATTTTCTTTTAACTTGCTGCTTGATTAAAATTGTTAAGTGATACATTTTATTGTAGAACATTCTCATGCAAACAGCCTGAGAAAAATGTGGTACCAGCTACATGCATTGACCTCCTTCCTACAAACTTCTCCTCCCCCAGAAAATTCAACTCTGCAAAAGCCATTGCAATCAGAAATTGACATCTGTGCTTTTCACCCATAGGCCTAGCATGATTAGAAAAAATTAATTGAAAATTGCTTATTATAGCTGAGCAATGAATAGTAAAAGCTGTTCTCCATCTAGTTCATTTTATATTGAAGATGAACATAGACCTGCAACTAAATCACTTAACACTTCAAATTTTGTATGCATTACAAAAAACACACAGAGAACTATTTTCCCCTCTCTATGATTGGAAGCAAGGATAAAGATGAGAGGAATGCCCTTCCTTAGAAGAAAACTTCTAAGCAATCAATTTCAACACCTTGTAGAACAAGAGTATCAGTGTTCTTGTATATGTTGTAGAAGTATATATGGACAGTATTGCAAGTCATCTATACTTCTGTTTTGTTTCTATTTGTTTCCAACTCCAAAGCTTTATTTGTGCTTCACTTCTGAAATTTAACCTCAGCACTCGTTAGAAGAAAAAATTTGCATCTCCCTTTTACATCTCATGTTTGTCCCAACCGGGAGACCCAACAGATGTAGAATTTTACTTTTTAATCATTCTCTAATGACTCATTTTTAAAGAGACTGAAACACTATCTCTAATTATAGCCGCAATATGTTCCTTAGTGAATTTCACATCCTGTCTAAGCATCACATTATGTTCTTCCAATAATTATAGCCTTTCTTCCATCCTTTTTGCTTTTATTTCCAGCCAGTCAAAACTTAAATTCAGTCTAACTTCATTACATAAAGCTTCTTCCCCATACTAGATGTTCTTTGGATGTTCAAAAGTAGTTGTTGTTTAAGACCACCTCATAAGCATTTCAACACATTGATTCTTTCCCTGGTGGATACATGATGTACTTCAGTATGAACTTCCAAAACCAAAGTTTAATCTTGATTCTGAAGGCTATGCTCACAAGGAATCTAATTTATATACATCTCTATGAAAAGATGTATTTTAAAACCAAGTAAGTATAAATAAATCTATTGTATTCTTTTGTTGTAAATACGCTTTTCTCACAGGGGACTGAGTCAAGACAGATCACTGTCAATAACTAAAGGTGTTCTAATAAATAAGAATTATTATTTATAGCAGATAACTCTTCATACAGCTCATTCATTTGCTTGGTCCCTCATACGCATGTACTCTGTTACCCTGTTGAAGCAAGAGTTGGGAGCCCAACCCTAGCTATTTATTCACAAGTAACACATCATATGGAGTCATCACTGACTTTTAGGTCAGAAAGTCCCTTTTTGCTGAAGTTCCTATATATAACTAATCCTGTCAACTTTGTCTGCATAAAGCAGCCACTGTCGTCTTGGATATGGTCTGAATTATACAGCTAGTACATGCCAGTAGTCTTGCACATTTTCAGCTGACTGTCCCAAGTTTATCAGTCCTCATGGATACAACAGGACCACTAGTCTCCAGAGCCAATGGATTGTTGGAAGTCCTCTTCCCATAAGGTAGGGGTGGAAAAAAAAAAAAAAAAAAATGAAAACAATGGTTTTATGTTAGCTCCTGTGAAAAGTGTGGTTTGTCTTCTCTTTGGCCATCTGTTTCCTGGAAGATGTTCCTCTTCTCAAATACGTAGATACCAATAGAAGATCTTGGCACAAACTGGCATAGAGGGGATGTTCACCACATTTTCTCCTTAAGAGGATCTCAGAACTATTAGGCTTGCTCCATCCTATTTTGATCTATTACTTCGCTGTGATAGGATTGCATCTAAAGAGTCATTTAAAATGAACTTGCACTGAAAGAGCGCAAATATTTAAGTGGGCATATTTAGTTTGCAGATGATACATCAATTCTCTCCAAAGCATTGTGTTCCTTCAGCCATACTTCGAAGAACCAGAATTTTATCTTTAATTTTTTCCAATTTCTCATTTCCCCTTTTTTTTGTTAAGTAGGGGAGTTGAGTTGGTAAAGAAAACCCTAGTTACATTGCTAGGGTTTCTCTCATTTCCTAACCACAAGGAAAACTGAAAGAAATACCTTCTCTCAAAAGAAGCATCTTGGGAGTTGGACTAGATGACCTTTAGAGGTCCCTTCTAGCCCAAACTGTTCTATGATTCTGTGATCTTCCTTGCTTCCATGCTTAGACAGTCACTAAATTAGAAAAATAAATTGCAGGAGAATAAAACAATTTTCTGTCTTCTTCAGAGAAGGGCAAAAACGAGTCTGGCAGTATGGCCAGATTTGTTTTAAGTTGTTCTATAACAATAAGTTTTTGTGCTCTGGAGGTACCTCATTACCCTATATGTACTCAGAATATCCTAGATACTGTATTTAAGATTATTATTGTTGCAATTCAGTAGTCTGCATCTCAAAATACCAATTTAACTATCAATCTCAGATATACAAAGTTTCTTCCAATCATAAATTTTCATTCTTTTTCATTTTAGTTCAGGTCTTTTCAAGGAATACAAAAATATGTTGCTGCACTTCTGAAGTCAGTTACACACATTTGAATGTCACTACTTCAGAGCAAGAGTAATACAGTTGGGACTAGATTTAAGACTGGACTCAAGTACTTCAGACAAAAAAAATAAGTGCATCCTTCCTGTAAGTATAACCCCCCAGCCCACACACACACAACTAGTGTCAGATATATGTACTTGTATCTGTCTTGGATGGCTGAGCTGCTGATCTTCCAGTTCCTTGGTAGATATGTAACCAGGATGTTACGACTATCTTTGTCCCTGCAATAATATATCAGATGCAAGTTTCTGGAATAATGCCATGCTGATTTAGTGCAACCATAATACGTCATCTTGCTAGGCATCCTTTAATAAGAGCTAGTTAAAAGCTGCCCAATAAATGTGAAAATTTATTCCTGAGTTTTAAAGTCACAATGAAAAAATAAGAATAGAATCAATTAAGATAGCTAATAGTTTAAATGGACTTATCCAGTTCATCAGAAGAAACATTACAGTAGTCATAAAGATGGCATAAAAATGTTTCATCTGGCTGTCAATGCCAGCATGAAAATATTTTCATTGACAAGAAAAGCATGCAGCAACTAGGTCTCGTGACAGCTGCCATCCCACATTAGCAACAGTAAGGGAGAAGGAAGTGAAGAGATTTTTGAAAAGAGAAGTTTGCACAATAAAATAAAGCTTCATTGCAGAATTTAGGGCATTTTGAACATACAGCAAAGTGCATTACAGATTCCCAAATTGCAGTCATCAAACAGGCCCTGTAAAGAACCCATCCAGGCACAGCCATAATTATTATAAGGCCCAAATTGCCATCTCTGTACTTCGAATTAGCTCAGGAATCTTTTCCCATTAATCTGATATTTTTTTTTTTTTTTTTTTTTTTAAAGTCAGGGTAAGGACTGGCTTTCTGAATGACAGATTCAGGCCTTGTGTCTCAGTCTTACACTAACAATACATTTTGGCTCAGAATTTGGATTAGGAAAGTAGTTATAAAGAAAATACCCATTTTCAATATTAATTGCTCAAGAGGCATTTCAGAATAGACCAGAAACATTCTATTTTATTATATGTAAATATTTAAAAAAATAAAATTGTTTCCAGCTACAGACTGGATTTAAGCTTTAGCTCTCCACAGCTTAGGCCTTTTGTTTAGTATTATTAAAGGAAACTGGATGGTTTGTGTAATGACAATAAATATGAACTGTGGGTCACAATATCAGAGGATAGTAAAAAAAAAATCCATTGGAAGTGAGATACAATAGCATCCATGAGAAATGGCTTTGACTTAAAATTGTTTCCAGCTACAGACTGGATTTAAGCTTTAGCTCTCCACAGCTTAGGCCTTTTGTTTAGTATTATTAAAGGAAACTGGATGGTTTGTGTAATGACAATAAATATGAACTGTGGGTCACAATATCAGAGGATAGTAAAAAAAAAATCCATTGGAAGTGAGATACAATAGCATCCATGAGAAATGGCTTTGACTTAAATATACATAAGATGATTGTGGCTGGTTAAGTTCCAAACTGGCAGAGTGGACAAGATTTTAACAGCCAGGAGAACTGCCACACTTTTGAACATTTGCAATCGGTAACCCTGGAAGGAGAAATTGAAAACCTGCAACAGATAGAGCGCTATCACTTCTCAGTCAGTCTTTTCACTCCAGAATAGATGAATGTGTCTATACTGCCACTTTGGAGGTATTTAAAATGTAAATTGTTAAGTGTAGATGTGGTGCTTAGGGATATGGTTTAGTGGTGGACTTGGCAGTGTTGGGCTTGATCTCAAAGGTCTTTCTCAACCTAAATGATTCTATGATTCCTGCAGAGCCTGTGACTAGCATGGTGTACAGGGCTAAAGCATCAGTGTGTATATATTTTATGTATATATATTTTTGCATATAAAATATATTTTAAAAACCTACAGTTCTTTATTCATCCTAAGCATGTGCATAATGAGAGGTACAGTACTGTCAATTTTAAAAAGGACTTTTAAAAAACGCTTTTGCACTTTCATAAAGCCAACTAAGTTTCTTCATTGCTCTGGGTTTTTTTGTTGTCATTTGCTTTTCCTTTGGTTAACAGAATGCTTCATTCAATTCAAAATAGGGCACAAAAATATTGTGCTGTTCACTGGAACAGAGATCTGCATCAGATTAATACCCTAAGAAAACTTGAAAATAGAAATGTAGAAGCCAAACAGAAGTGATCTTTGGATGACTAGAAGTTATTATTTATCTCCATGAGATGAAAACAACAATGACACGAAGGAAACGGGACAGCTAATAAACCAGTCAGGAGGGAAAGAATTGTCATCACAGAAATGAAGATATGCGATTGCAATCTCTGGCAGTTACCATAAAGGAGTAATGGACATGTTTTAAAAAACATATAAACAATACTTTTTTAGTACACTAATAAAAGTATTGTAATTAGAGTAATAATCATGTTTAATTCATTCCATTTGGATTAGATTTCTATAATGCTTTGATTCCAATCCCAACCCACCATTGGCTGAAGCAATCCAACTAGGTAGAATTGCCTGCAAAATGAAAGTATTTTAGATCAAGCCATGCCACACAAAAAAAAAAAATGCAACTTTTATCTAGTTATATATATCATTCTTAACCATTATGAGGCTTTAAATAGGAGCCTATTATGTGAAATATTTTCTTTTCTATTTAATTTGGCTTAAAACCAAATCATAGCTCCTAAATCCCTACTAGGTCCATTCAACACTAGTACTTCCACTGTTATGCTTTCTTTATATCTAAGTAGTTTGGGACCAGTCTTGCAAAGAACTTTTATTATACATGGACTTTTGGTGGAATTAAAGCCATTGTTAAATGCCTAACAATTTTTAACATATCATGACCATAAAAATTCCATCAGGAAACAAAAAGGCCTTGATGCTACTTAATACTTAAAAAATATCAGTAGTTAAAGATATGATATAAAAGGAGCCAGAAGTCTTTCTCTCCAAAGACTGAAATAATAATCTATAACTCAATTTGACATCTCATTTCCCTTGCAGGGACCTTGTTGCCAATATGAGTGAGTTTTTCTGCATGTACATGCACATGTGTGCATATGTGTCTGTGCATGAGCCAGCAGAGAATGCATGAGGGCACAATAGATACTGTAGTGGTAAAAATAATGTAACCTATGAAATAAAAATCAGATTCTTTTCATGCTCTTAAGTTATTTCCATTTCCTTTTGGAATTGTCTACAAGAAACATTAAAATGTGATACACATAATGAAAGGGCAGAAGCACTTTCAAGTTGATTATGATGGACAAAAGATCCAATACGAAGATGTGGTTTTACATTCTATGTACTCACTGTGGACTGTGAATGCAAGTTAAAAACCAGAGTTTTGTTTACATACCTCAATAGATGTGGGAGATATTCAGTGCATAGGTGTTTTTTGCAGAACACCAATTTCCGCAATGGCCGATTTGAATATAAAAGTAGTCTTATTTTATGGGACCAGACTAAAGAAGAGTGGAAGACAAAAACCTATGTATCAAAATGATGCAACAGAAGGATCTTGGAAGAGAAATTGTAGTACTTAAGTCTTTTCATAACAGCTGTCCTGATTTTGATTGGGATAGAGTTAATTTTCTTCCTAGTAGCTGATATAGCACTGTCTTTGGATTTAGTATGATAATAATATTGATAACACTGTTTTCAGTTGTTGCTAAGTTGTGCTTATACCAAATCAAGGACTTTCCAGCTTCCCACGGTCTGCCAGCGAGGAGGGGCACAGGCAGCTGGGAGGGGGCATGGCCAGGACAGCTGACCCAGGCTGGCCACAGGGATGTTCCATACCATATGCTGTCATGCTCAGCATAGAAACTGGGGGGAGTGGGCTGGGCTGGCATGCTCACTACTTGGGGATGGGATGGGCATCGGTCAGCAGGTGGTAATAGCATTGTGCATCGCTTGGCTTGTATACTCTTATTACTACTATTCTCTCTTCCTTTGCTGTCTTATTAAACTGTCTTTATCTCAACCCATGAGTTCTACCTTTTTTCCATTCTCTCCCCCATGCCACTGGGGGTATGGGAAAGTGAGCAGACAGCTGCATGGTGCTTAGTTGCCAGCTGGGATTAAACCACAACACTGGCTGATTTGACGGAATTGCAGAAGACATACAGATATTATTGAGCAATGATTGTGCCATTAAACAGACTGGAAAATATTGAAAATGAGTCAGAAGGAGCTTAGATTGAGATGGCAACATTGAAAGAGGAAAATGAGACACTTAGAAGAACAGAAGATAAACAGGGCAGAAAATAGAATAACCTATCAGAATGATTATTCAATAATGGCAATTATACTTTCAGTGAGATGAGACCATGCCACTAAATTAGGATCATAACAGCAGATAATAAATTCCAAACTCTGTGCTATCCAAGTAGCTGAGTTGTTTGATACATTTTGCTGCAATGGCAAATTATAGTTATTGTAGCTTACAGCATAATTAAAAAAGCTTGAGATAGCAAGCTTATACATGACCAGGTCACAAACCTTAAATTTCATTATGTAGAACCCACATATCCCACATGCTCTAAGGCTGGACCTTCAGTTGGTCTGAGGGAAACCGTGCCATGCAAGTTAATGAAAATACACTGGTTCACGACTAGTTGACTACTGTCCAAAGGAGGACAAAGCTCAAACCTAAAACCTAAAAGGAGCCACAGGCTGTGCACCCCTCTGCTACCAACATGTCATAAAACTGCTATACTGCTGTGCTACATGGAAGAGTACTGACTCTTCTAGCCCACCTGTAAATCTGATCTTGTTGCCAACTATTGTTTTGAGACAGACTTCTTAAAACACAGACATTTCTAAGGTACCAGACCAGACTGTTTTGTACATCATCCATTTCCTTCTTTTAGGGATTTTGTCCCAGAATAACAGCTTCTGAGATTTTACTTACTGAGAGCTATAGTACTAGTTCATCCCCATTCTTCCAAACTTAGAAACATGTTTAAGTTGTGCTTGATCATATATGGTTCATAGATTTCAAAAGAAAAAAAAAAAAAAAAAAGAAGAGGGAGGGGTAAAAATGTCATTAATACATCTCGAAGATGTCTCTAAAATCACTAGAACTGAATGAAAATTGCACAATCACAGCAAAATTCAGTGTGACAGCTTTCAAATCTGAAAGCCAAATATAACAGTTAGATTAATAAGAGCATTTTATTGTAACAGAATTTTTTGTTTTAACAGATTTAGTCAGTATTTTTCTGGCAGTTTTTCATCTGGATAAAACATTAAGTTTGGTAAAATATAATAATAAAACACAAACCTTATATATTGAAAAATCAACAAACATGTTGGTTTTAGGAGTCAAGCCATCTAGAAAGGACCCACAGCACAAGAGGGAAATTTTAATGGAAAACAAAGATGTATATATTCATCATAAAAGCAAACAGTCTAATAGCTTTCATAACTACTTTTATAACTAAAAATGCCGCCCACCAGAAATTACACCTTGCACACCTTCCAACCACCCAGGCAAACTCCCTGAATATTTTTAGTAGTTTTATCTCACTCCCCTGCAGCAAGTTATTATTTAGCCAATCTTAGATCTTGTTTCCTGTTCCTGCTTCACCCTGCTTCTTAAGGTTAAAAAAAAAAAAAATCACTGAATTATGATTTGTGCTGATCAGGAATTGGAAAATACCTACATTTTTATCACAGTTCTCAATTCCATGCCTCATGTTGAGTAATTTATAGCTACTTGTCTTTGAAAGTTTTTGCAATAAGCAATAAATCACAGGGATGTTGAACAGCAAGATCCGCACAGAGTTGCATCTGAATTACAAGAGCACCCACCTGGTTCTGTCTTTCTGATTGCAAGAACTAGTCATTAAGCAAGACAGAAGCTGACCATGTGAATGGAACGATAGCATTTTTAGCTATATATAGCTAAATAAGCTTTAGAAACAGATGTGATTATATTGCAGTTAACGATTCATGATAAAAAAATACATTCAGAGAAGTATTAATGCTACTTTACAATAATGCATTAACTTTGTATCTGCATGCAAAACCAAACTTGAATATAAAGGCAAGCCCACATGCTTTTACATATTTTATTAGAAACACTATATAGCTCTATCCAACAAAGATTAGAATCCGCTATTGAAAAGCTCTTGGTAAACAAAAAATTGTAAGTTCAATAATATGTATGATGAGGTCCTATTTATACTTAGTTCCCCCATGTGTCTACTTTTAGATCTCAAACACCAAAAAGCTATCCAGTTAATTTGATGTTTAAAAATAGTTACTGACCTTACACAAGGTCAGCTTTCTAAATAATATTTTTCTTCCTCTCATGTCACATGCTTTGAAAAAAACAAAAAAAAAAGCTAAAGTTAATATTATTAGCAAAGAACTATGCTTTTACAGTATTGCAGAGAAACTAATCTGCATCTTTAAGGCCTTTTAAAGTCCTTTAACTTGGCTTTATAAAACTAAAAGTAACAGTATTGTCATTCACAGAAATTGTCATCTTAGAAAATCTCCTGTATTTTTTCCCTAAAATTTGTTCAAATGCCATAGAAGTAATTTATTTCATAAAGGTGACCATCTTAAGCTAGTCACTTTAAGCCAGAGTGAAAAAAAAAAAAAAAAAAAAAGATCTGAAGCTTTCATTCTCCCCAGAGATTTCTCCTTTAATTATTTTGAATTGCCTGTAAACATACCAAAAAATGAGAAACTACACTTACTGGTATTCACTGGCAATTTCTTTCCTTTCAGGAAACAAGCAAACAAAAAAGACGTATTTGCAGAAAATGAAAATGCAACAAACACTTCCTCTTTCATAACTCCCTGTTGCAGGAATATTTACAGAAAGGTCAGTGCCAGAACAGCTACTTTGTTTAGAATAAATATTTGTGACAATGGAAATTGATTCTGAAGACCTTGACTCTGTTCCCAGCCCAAGGTAGCAAGTTCAAAATGGTTGGGCAGGGAGCATCTGTTTCTTTAGCTCTTTGTACATCAGCTGTGTCTTAAAAGGAGTGTGCAAGACATTTTCAGATGTACAGCACCAATGAAATCCAGATGTGTGTGTGAACCTCGATTACTTGCGTTTTTAACTTGACAGGTTAAACTACCCTAGTATCTGCTTCAGTTCCCAATTCCATTTTATACCTCTCTGCTTTCTAAAGAGGTATTTACATACCTGGAATAACACTGAAGGGGGGGATCATGTATAGAGGTCTTATAACCAGCAAACAACACTTTCCTGTGCCATAAAATCTTTGTTTCCATTTTTGAACACACAACTATACACCTGTTCAATGGAAATCAGTAACTGTTCTTTATAACTAAGAGTTAACCTGGCTGAAAAAGGCCCGTATGGCATTTTGAAATTTGGAAACAATAGCTGTGCTGGTTAAATAAAAAACAGGTTTGGGTTTTTTTCTCCTTTAATAACAGCCCCTTTAAACCATTCTATCTAAACCACTTTTTCCTCTTGTTGTCACTAAACAAAGAATGTCAGCGTAGCTCATCATATCTGTAGATGGATAACTTTATCAGAATATATACTAGTCTCATCTAGTAGAAATTTTTCTCCCCAACTTGACTTGAAGAGACTAAAGTACGGCAAGTTCAATACTATCCTCATCAAGCTCTGAAAAACTGCGACAAAACAGAACAAAGAAACCACACAGATTTCCAAACTATTTTTCATTATCTCTGTGGTGGGATATATACTGCAAGACTAAATTTGATTAAACACCTCTTCTTTCTCTCTTGCAGCATCAGATTTGGGATCTACATCTGCAAGGAGCAAATCACCCTTGACTTCCATTTTTGGTGAAAATATCTGACCTCTGATAACCCACAGCACTTAAATTTTCAATCAAAACCACAGAGCAGTGGTCATGATCTCACCCAGCTCTGGTTGTTAACCACTACCTCTTTCTTTTACCTCCATGATATTTTTCTAAGTAGTTGCTGCTGTGACAGCTCTACTAGAGCATTAGTTACTTTGTTCATAGGAAATCCCTAGGGCAATGTGACATTACACTACTATTAACCCAATACCAGATTATCAGCTTCAAACCTCCTTCCAATTCCTCACTCTTAGCAGACTGGTTTCTTTCCTTTTCATACCATGTGGCACAAGTAACTTCTCTGCTTTTTGGAAAGGGTGCTACTTTGAAAGCTGGCAGACAAAAAAAAAAAAAAAAAAAAAAGCTGAAGTTGACTCCAAACACTGCTGACCCCTTTACCTCCCTCTGAAGAAATAAAAAGGTACAAGTATCATAGTAAGTATACTAGATCTTGGAAAAAAGAGAGATATTCAAGTACTTATTTTACAGTTCTATTCTCATTTGTTTTTAACGTCAATCTAGAAATCATACACTCATTTGACTAAAACTTACATCAGATGAGAACACTTCAGCTATGTTAGCAATGTTGTCCCAGATTAGAAAGATCCTTTAATTACCATGTTGTTTAGATGGATGAAACAGTAACAACCTCCAACACACTTGAGAAGTGATAAGCACAATGAAATTTCATACAGTTGTTCTGCTTGGCCAAAGTGTTTAATAGGAAACTCTTTATAGTTAGACATTTTTAATTAATGGAAATTTATAAATAAATAGAAATAAATCTTGTTTATAAGGAAAGATTATTAAGGTTACAGTTTAACATAGAGCTGAATTTATCAAATTACAAACTTGTGTACCTTACAACTCCTTTGGGTGATCAAATACTTACAAACAATATAAGAATTAGACAACTAAAGGATGGGTAGAGGACATGCACAGAACCATCTTAAAGTCCTTGCACTGCTGCATAGACTCTGCCTTCTTCAGTACATTTACCAAAGGTCAATTTCCTCAACTTGGATCCTCAGTTGACCTCAACAGGTCGTAGGTGTCAGAAATTTAGCAAACATTGTCCTTATTTTCATCTCAACACTTTCACCTTTTCTCTCCCACAGGGAAAAAACACTATAGCAAACTTAGATCTCTTAAGAAATCTCTCAGTTGTCAAAGGTACCACCCTTTCTTTTCCTCCTGGATTCAACCATAGTGTTTCCCATTTCACACACCAATTTTATCTCCTCCCTCATTATGATAAAATTTAATGACTAGTAAATGAGGTGTTCCTGGGAATTAGATCCAGTATCCCAAAGTTTCTTCAATCCATGAATAAACAAAGAGCTTCACCAGTTGTTTCTATGAAATGTACTTTTTTACTTGTAATTCCATATTCAGAAATAATAGTTCAGGTAATCAGATACGTTGTTTGTTTCATTTGAACATTACAGACTGTTTAAAACTATTATTTTCATTTAGAGTGAGCAAATTTCATAATAGTTTGCTAATAAGTCAACCTCCTGATCAAGAAATTGAGATGCTGTCTCACTTAATAGTAACTTCATTGTGGATATGTTACATAATTTATGCAGAGTGGAAGACTGCATAATCTTGGTTGCACGTCCACTAAAATTAGGAAGCTCACCAACATTTTCTGTAAACTAATACTACTGATTTTGCAGATAAACTGCTGCTCCAAGTTGCAGCAGCATCATATTGAAACAATAAAGCATATTCTGAGCTTACGACATGGAAAGGTACATGCACAGTTTTCCATGTATCCCAGTGCTTAATTAACAGGAAAGGAAAAAAAACAATAGCAAGAGAAATTGCATTTTCAGGTTTCAAAGTGCTGCAAGTAAAACACAAGAAAAACCTATGGAAAGTAAAGCAAACAGCAGTGCCCTTCCCACACAGAACTTACTTTTGTTTAGGATTTACATTGGTGATTTATATTGAAGTGGCTACAGCTCACAGTAATGAACTAATCTTGAATACTGATGAAAACTACCAACTAATAACAAGAGCTAGATATATTATCATAATCTCCTTGTCTGCAAGAAATCTAATAGATAATTACGAATATTTGAATGGGTAAGTATTTTAACAAGTAGTAATGACCTCATAATTCAGTGCTAGAGAAAAGCCATTGATTCTTTTAATTAGTGTTTTTCCTCACAACCTGTTCCATTAGATTCAGGAAACAGGGCAATTCTTATGAAGCTACTTTAACCTCTAGGTTCCGAAATATTGCATTTGCAATCATGACTATCACTTGTAATGAATACAAACATTATTGACACCTTATATTTCAGATTTGTTTTTCTCCTATAGGTTGCTCAGTACTTTTCTGTCAATATCACATAAGCAGTTACAATTTTTTAAAGAAAGACTTTTTAGAAAGTATTTAATAGAAATATTTAAACTCCATCCAAAAATTTCACAAAGAAACGAAGCAATTCATCACCCTAAGACAGATGTACCTTTCATTTCATGAGAGCCTAGAAGACGTGCTTTGTTTTTACTACTAGCTTAGTTTATTTTCCATTAGCTTTATATGCTGTAACATGTACTTCTGCCCTCTCCCCTCCCCTGCCTAAAAAAAAAAGACACTAAAGCTTTTTATTTTTTTTTTTTTGCTAGTTTATACTGGTGGATAAATGTTAGGGTAGCCCAGTACAAACATTATTTGGATTATTCCTCACGATGCTGGCCTTCAACCTGTTCTTTTTCTATTTTATTTGTTTGCCTTAAGTGTGAAACATTTTTGAGGATGGGAGCAGACATTCTTTGGCTATGGCAGGAGGACAGTTAAGCATCCACAAGTTTCCACTGCCTCGTCCCTCCTTGCATCTTTGATAGAAAGATTTCTTCACAAACCTCACTTTCTATTCTGGCATTAATGCTTCCACTAAATGAAAAATGCACAAAACTGGTTATTAGGCCACGGATCAACTTGAGGCAATAAATATGTCACTCTCTTCCAATTTATGTAAAAAGAAACTTGAGTTTTGAGGATCAGTTCCTCTTTCTTATAATATGCATCTACAGCCTAATGGCATCTTCTCGCTGTACCGATGTTTCTCATATCGGCTAAACACACGCACCCCACTCCCAAACACACCCTCAACACATCCTTCTTTCCCATATGTTCATTGCTCTTTTTTCTCTTGATGTTCAGAAGAACCAAAGTAAATAATTCTTGAAAGTGTAGGCAACTTATTGCTAGAATATTATTTAAACATCCGACTCAATAGTTCTTTACTAAAAATCATACGACATCCTCAGATTTTCTGTGGAGGTCTTGCTCATAGAAAGCTTCTTTGACTAAACCAACAATTGTGAAACTCAGCACTGACTCCCCACAGCTCTGATTCCACCATTGCTGGAACAAACAAGGATCAACTTTATTCTTATGTTCCCCTTACCTGTGAGATGTAAGCACCAGGCTGCAAAGGATGTGGAATGCCAACACCAGATAAGTTCTCCTATGGAGTATGTGTTTACAGAAAAGGTACCCTGTTATACAAACATATTTATAGCTAGGAGTTGTTTTCCTCAATGTAGTGCAAGTAAATTGGGAATACCCTTAAAATTATCAAAGTAAGTATCTCCCTACTTGTACTGATCTGTTTTGGAAAAGAATAACTTTAATTAAAACCAGAAATAGCGAGTCTAATGAGATCCCTGTGTGGTTATACTGGCAGTTCTATTGACACACACAGTTGTATAGGAATGGGAAAAACTCATGTCATTCTTCAGTATCATTGTAGCAGCACATTTTAGGGGAAATGATGAAAGTCTAATGTATCAGTTTAACCATACTAGTAGAATTACTGTGAACGTAGTTCAGGATCGAATGAATTAAGATACTGCAAACAAATAAAAGGAGCCCTTAGCTAAATACGAGGTTTGAAGATTTGTTGATAGCTAAGAGATAAGTTTCTCTGTAGAGATGCAGTCTGGTTTTCCTTCCAATTTTAGCCCAACCAAGGAGATTACACCTTCTCTGAAAGAGTCATAATAAACAAGATTAAAGGAAAGATTGCCTTTTGAAAAGTCTAACGGCACTTCCGCTGAAAACTAGTTCTTGTGTCTTAATTTGCCTAAATCAGTATGGAAATGGTTACATGTTCATCAGGAAATATGCTTTAGATGGATGGATATGTTATTAGTAAAATGATAGTTTTATAATACAAAACAACTGAGATTATCACCATAAAGTTGATCAGATACTTCAATAACAGACCACCTCTGTTAATAAGCTGAAGAATTTGAACATCAGAATGAGATTCATTGGGAGAGAAGTATTTACCAAGCATGCAGAAAAACTGCTCAAGTAGTCAATCTTAACAATCTTTTCCTTGTAGCAATGTTATGATGCAGCACTTGTAAAGTGAATTTTTGCATTTAAACCAATATGTATATATGCCTGGCTTATATTTTACACGTGGAAGATGTTTTAGGCCAGTAAGACAACATGCACTTAAAACCATATGTCAGACAATGTCCTAGCATGAATGTGCAAGTAATTGTAGGACAAGAACATTCATACTTAATGTAGTGTGATTGTCATAATACCACTAAACAGCATTGCATAATGGTTTCATGAATTAAAGATGCATTTAACAGAAAATGCTATAGGATAACAACTTTTCAGATTCATTCCAGGATTTTTTATATATTTTAAATAGTAATAAACACCCCCCCCCCCAAATTCATGACATGAACAAAATGCATTCAAAACCAAATTCAAGTTAAACACAAAGATCTTTGCTTAGAGAGCAAGATGATTTAAAAAATAAACAGAACAAGACCAACAAAGTCTCTAATTCTGATAGCATCCAAAACTTTACAAAGCAGCCAAATCAGCAGTGTGATATAACTAGTTTTTACTGCTTTGAGACTTAATGTTGGCTCTACTATAAACTTCTGTTCTTCAATCTTTGTATACTACAATTTTTGTAACATTATTTCTCCAAGACAGACTTTTTTTGGATCAATAAGTAATAGGAGTGACCTTCTGGGAGTTTTATTCCACTGGCTGCAAAATAAAACTTTTTCTGTTCCCCAGCGTTTCAATTCTGAGTGAGAAAGCTCATTCCCACACTTTCCTCAGTAGGTTTACGAGCATACTTTGCAAATTGTGAAGGAAAAATATCTCAAACCTTTCTTGTTTGCAATCATACTTACATATTATATAAAATTATCCTAGTACAATATAAAAATAAAAGTATGTAGAAAGTCCTTCATTCACACTCTGTGGGGAATTTCAAATATGCCTTCTTGCTTTTGTGATTTACAAATAAAATACAACCAAGTAGTCCCTAGAGGTGGATATTATTTGTCACTCACAGTGACAAATCAGTTTGGGCTGTCATCACCCAGTGTAGTGAAAAATAGGTTCCCGAAAAATCTTTGAGACAACTGAAGTGCCAGAACGCAATGCCGAAATTTTTGCCGTCAAGAAAAAGCCATATGCTTGCCCCTGTTAAGGGTAGCTGAGATTTGCAATTTTAAGTAGTCTATAGCTGCATTCTTTTCTCAGAAGTATAGTTTGACAATTAACATACTCTTAACTTTGCCTCTACTTTGCTTTCCCAGAATATTTTTTAACATCTTGTTAGTTACAGACAGATACGTCAAATACATACATCCATCTTCAAAACTTTTTAGGGCAGCTCTCTCCCTTTGGGATACATTACAGAATGAAGGCTTTCAGGATAGAAACAAAAGTAAATTGAAATTTCAGTTAGAACAATGAAACGTCTACACAGGATCACAATGGTATTTGTAAGGAAAAGATTTTCCACAAAAATGGAGATGTGGATATCCTGGGAAAAGGGAAAAAACTCCAATGTATACATCCTAATCAGAAAAAATATTTCTTCAATATATGCCACCAACAGCAGCTCCACAGAAATTTCAGAAACAACACTACTACAGGAAAAATTGTTCTTTCAGAGATGAGAAAATTTGGTTATTTCTGTTTCAAGGACAAACTGAGCTTCTTTTGCTTCCTGAAGAAAATTCAATTTCAAGAAAAACTGTTAGATTCTAACTACTTCATGTCCAACTGTAATACAATATCATCTCCTGTAAATATCTTTATTCTATCAATAAGCAGTTAAAGACAGTTACTTAGCTGATACTTTCCAGTGTGATTTTCTAATAGACGAGAAGTATTCAGTTATTCAAAAGTACAAGACTGCTTAGTTATTCATGAAGCAATTGAAATAATGGATAATTGTTTTGTTTTAAAGGACAAAATTGTGGTTTGCTTTGAACAACCTCCCTCAGGTATAGGCAAAGAATGCAGAAACAATTGAACATACATGCAAACTTGCATAGACCTAGGAGCTGCACCTGCTAGTCTATCCTTACTTGTACTTGCAATTTTAAATTTTTATATTTTGCATTAGTTTGATTCAAATTTACAACAGTTTGGCTCATCACTTTGGTTTTAGCCAGGGAAATTTGTTTCTGGACCTTGTTTAAAAGTCTGCTCAATTATGCACGAAATTGCAGTATCCTACGGCACAGTAAAATAGGTGAGTTCAACAGGAAGGGAAGGCTCAAACAAGACTATCCTGGAAATGCTAAAAGGGAAGACTGATAGTATTCTGAAGCCTGAGAAAAATTTTGTTGGCATTAGGTTTGGGGTTTTTTTTTTTAATTGTTAATTTCCATTAGACTTGCTGGCTTTTCACCCCAATTTACAACCTCATTATCTCTAGGGCACCATTTTGCCTCTGACTGAAGAACTGAAGCATGCCCATGCTGGGCAGGACATGGAATTGAGAGTAAGCTCTGCCACAGAGGTATCCTGAATTAATTAGAGAAAACTTCTCCATCACCTCCCCAATACCAAGGGCAGTACCTCAATTCCCAGCTTTGCCAGCACAGCAAACTCCATAAAAGAAAAAGCCAACAGTGTCAAAATCAGGTAACACTGAAACAAGAGAAGCTGGTTTACTTTTCAGCCTCTCTACATGTAACGCAGTAAGTAGCAGAGGCTGCTAAATAGGAGAAGCAATACTGAGAAGACAGTCCCAATCAAGAGGAATTATCATCCATTTATGAGCCAACTATTGTTATCTAGTATCACTAGGCTCAATATATAAGAACAAGTGATTATTTGCCTCAGCTTAGCCCCGTTCTTAATTACTTGGCTTTCATTAGATATTAAACTTTCATTAGACATCAAACTTGGCACGAAAATGTAAGAGCAAACTGAAGCGTAAGAAGATTTCACTAACGCAATACAGCATCTTCAGGACTTTTTCCATATTTTTGTTAATCTATTCTTCAGCATTCATCAATCCATTTATCTTTTTTTCTCAATACAGTCCCCTGTTTTTTCTTCCAATGTTCAAAATTAACGCTGGGTAATACAACTGCTCCCTTTTAACCTCCAGTTTTGGGGAGTTAGAAGAGGCATTCAGGAGGTTGGAAATTCCATGCACTTTTCTTATGTGGCTACTGCTGCAGAGATGGTGTTACTGTACTGAATTTGTATACATATATGGTTATTCTGGTTAGCTGTTTCCAGTTTCTGCAGTTTAAACATTTGGACTTCAAAAACGTTCATTACCCACATTTTTTAATATATTGCTTCAAAAGTTATGTAGTCTGCCTCACACTGATTTTACTTACATTTTTATAGTGCAACAGAGAAGTTCCTATTTTGATTTGCCCCCTTTCCCCGATTAGTCCCTAAACAAAAGTATATTACCACATTGCATTTATTAAAAGTTCACTGAAATGGAGAACCTTGACTCATTTTTAAATTAACTTAGAGAAAACATAAATTAACTTAGAGAAAACATAGCAGAAAAGTGATTACCACAATGCAATTGAGAAACAGTCTATCAAGTTCCCTCCAAAAAATACAGGGTCTTTGTCACAATATGTCGTCTTAACTAAACATCTTTGTTTTAAAGAAAGGCAGATGCTCGTACTGACTACGTGCATAGGCTTGGGAAAATTGTTTGTGACATACTCAGTTCATCCATCTGGGAAGAGTATCCTTGCAATGACCACAAAGACAGAAATAATGAATATATGTTCAAAGATTACCTTAAAGCCAAGTATCTCACATTTGTCAGTTTTATCAAGTTTTGAAATCCCAACTTCAAACACTTATTTGTGTACCCCACTATTCTGAGCTGATTGTGATGATCCCACCCCTCTCCATAAACACTTTTTCCCCTTGCATAGCTGATGACTACAAGTGCCTCCTTATGGGTTTTTTTTATGGTTATTAAGGAAGAAAATATAAATAAGGTCAAGGATCTATTTACTTTGCTGACATCGTCTCAGACATGCTTCTGCTGGAATTATAGTTAACTGTATTCTTTAAAGCCCCCACAGGGTGATAGTGCCAGGATATTTCTTCCAAGAATACCATGAAACAAACTAATGAAAAACACTAAACAAACTCTACTTTAACAGTGCCTCATTTGACATCATGTTTAGTGGGGCCTGTTTGTTTAAGTCAGTTAAAGGGCCTTGAGGGACCCTTAGAGAGCTCATAAGCACCAAATTCATGTTTTAACCTCTGTCCTCTGTGTTCACAGTGTTCCAACATCTTTCAGCACTGTCAAATGCTACACAATGCATGAACAAGTATTGCAATTTTGGTCATGATCACAAGCTTATTAGACAGTCCCCTTCTCCCCTCAGTTAGCAAGAGCCCAGAGCAGCTTCCCTTCCTATGCAGGCACCTAGAATAACTATTGGAAAAGATAAGTCAGGGACTACAAATGAAGAGACACGTGGCAGAAAGGTTCAGCAACAGGAAGGATATGAACACTGGAAGTAGGACAGAAAGCAAACATCAGAGCCCACATTTGAACACACACATACATCTTGCATGTAATTTAAAACGGCACTGTCAACCCATATCATCCCCTATAAAAACAGCATTCTAAAATGCTGTGTTTTGAAACCGGTCTATGATTTTTACCTCATAACAGATTAAGACAGAGTTGAAGTCTGGGTTAGTATCCTTTACTCCTTTAATAAAATAATCTATTATTACAAAGAGACAGATATACCCCTCCTTTCTAATTTAGAATAAATGTGCATGGAAATAAGAAAGAGGGTTTTCTTAGTGCACAATACGCAAATATAGCAAAGTTATTCCTGTAAGGGATGCTACAGTAAAAAAGATAGTTAAACAGTTATATAATACTTTTATTTTTCTTAACACAGACTCAGGAGTCCAGACAACAAATTACCATTTTAATTTTAAAATGAAAGAGCTGTTTAATATTCTTTTAATATACCTATATTTTATTTATCAGAAATGGAAAATCCTTAAGACATCACAATTATGTAAACACTAAATAGCCATATCTGAAATAATATACCTTGGAAGTTTCATAAAGGTTTTTTTGTATGGTTGACTGGGGATTTTAAATCAAAAAAACATGTTGTAAAATTAACCACTTAGTATAGCAATGTGCTTTCTTTTTGTGCAGTTTATAACAGTACAATTTGTTAAAAAGGTCACTGCAGTTTTTTTAATCACACACAAAAGTTTTAGAGCAGTGGGATTTTAATTACCATTTGGTTGGTTTTTTGTTTGGGGGTTTTTGTGTGTTTTTTTGTTTGTTTGTTTGGGTGGGTTTTTTTTTGTTTCGGGGGTTTTTGTTTTGTTTTTAAGGTTTGTACTTTCTTCCTTACCAAGAGGCAAGGGTTCTTCTGTGCTACCCTAACAGTAGATCACATTGCCCTACCTCGTAACCAATTATTTTAGAATAAGCTAATTAGACCTGAGCTAATGAAAGTATAATCAGTTCAACAGAAATTCTTAGTTACATTAAATATATATTAAGCCTCATGACTGTTAAAGAAAATTAAGTCTTCTGCTGGCCACATGAGGGCCAGAGCTGCAATCAACGTGAATGAGAAATAAGCACTGCCATATGCCATTAAAATTGACATGCACAATATTGCCAACATCTTGAGTCACTATCATTTGCAAAATAAGATTGCAGGCACCATCCCTTCCTTTCTCTCAAATACTAGTATGATACAATACTATGTAAGATACAGGAAAGAAACTTGAGAGAACATTACAGGACAGCAATCAGTCACCACAGTACCTTCCATGTATGTACCACCCCTACAAGGGCTCCCTAATGGACTATATTTTCCAACGTCTGACTTGGCCTCCTAGGTTTTTTTCTCCCATAAATTTGCATGTTAGAATATGAATTTAATTAATCCAATGGATCATTAATGATACCCATCTATTACATGAAGGTCCCTCAGGTACTGGGGATCTTGCAGCTGATTACAGAGGCAGTAACATGCTGTGTTCATTTCTTCCTTCTAAGCACTAAAGGCACATATAGATGCAGACTGTTTCGAGCAGCCTTATGGCATTCACTGGTATTAGTGAATCATACTACCAGATGGCTTGAACCCACAAGTCATCCTACCTACAGTAGCAGAAGTTCAAGTTTTTTGAGAAAGCCATTTTCTAAGGAACTCTATTACTCTGTTTCCCTCCTTTCTTGCAGCAAGACCATTACCTTAGAAGCTGACTAGGTCTTCTAAAGACAGTAATGCATATATGTAGGCAGGCCTAAGCTAACAGGAGTGTAGAATTAGCTATGAATGTTACATCTCACACCTCATATGGAATAAGGAAGCCACACAACTTCATAGCAATGTTTTCACTGATACCTGATTTGAACTGTACAACATGTACCTGCAGTATAACGTGGCAACTAGTAGTCACCCAGCTTTTCACATGGTCCGAATTATGCTGTCTCAAACCACAAGGAGACAAAGAATTTAGCAGCACACCTAGACTGACTGTTCATCAGGATAAAAATTCAGCTGCTTTCTCAATGCAAACGCTTTCATGCAGTTCAGTTGATCTATAAGGATGGAGAAAAAGTTAAGGATTATTCAGGCTCTTGCTTACATGAAAAGAGGAACTTGGGACAGAGTCATACCTCAGCATCATTCTTTTTCTGATATAAAAATCTCCTCTCAAAGTTCCAATTAGCCTTCTAACTTGTACACATTCGATACGGTTGATTAGCAGAAGCTATTTTTGTTTAATGTCGTAGCACTCCCAAATAGTGGTATTTATCATTAGGGGCACATGAAGAAGTTATTTTTGGCATTAATACAGAGGACCAATATTTGATATATAATTTACCTAATTCTGATGAACCAAAATACGAACAGTTGGCTGCCTTTACTTGATATAATTTTGAATTTATGATTATGCAGGAACACCTTCATGTTGTTATAGTGGGCTGTATTTCTCAGGGTTTACGTCCCTGTAGCCATGCTGTTTTCATGGAAACACCATAGTCAGATCCAAGAGAAATGGTTGAGAAATTAGTACAACTGCATAATGGGAACTATATATTCTGATGGCACATACAAGTGTTAAACCAACTATTATTTTAGATGCAGACACTTACAATTTTACCTTACAATACTTTCAAACTCTCTCTAACCCCTATTAAATTACCTTTATTTTTTATATTTTCCACAGCAGACAGAAATAAAAGATGGCATTGCTGTTTGATGTTGAATAGTAAAGTTAGATGCAAGACTTATATTGACTTGAAAAAGGGGATAAATATTGAATCCCACCCAGTCCAAGCATCATCAACTCCCATTCTCCAGCCTGGGAACATACTATTGCTACAAGAGCAGTCTTTCTTTGTTCCTTATACCAAGGACCTTCCCCTACTTGGGATGTTTCATTCATCTAAAAGGAATAAATGAAGCAAGAGTCAAGAGTAATATTTCCATCATTCATTTCTATGCCTCTCAGGACTAGACTCAGTGCTCTCTGACACAATTCAAATTAAAGTTGTTTGAGTTAGCTTTGCTTTCATTTGCCCTCATTTGTAAAACTCTTCAAGATGTCTGCAGGCAGTGTGCTATACAAATGCTAACGACTGACTGAGAAGATGGCACGATCTAGGACAAAGCAGAGTCAAGTTGGAGATGTACATAAACAGTTCTAATTTTACATATAGCACAGGTCCCCATCTGACAGAAGTAATCATGGTTCTACTAATTTAAAGGGAGCCTTGAAAGTTGTCATCAGTCATAGATCCATTCCAAAAAAAAACCTAGAAAGACTTTAGAGGATCAGACAAAAGAGACTTGAAATCTCCATGGCATTAATAAATGTAAATTAGCTACTTTTCTACTTTGAGAAAAGCAGGTGAATCTATATACTAGCAGGCATGTATTTAACTTGGCCTACTTTTTCTCCCCTCAAGAATCCTCATACAGCCAGACATTCATTTACATTTGAATTTTGCCTCTTCTAAAAGTGCACATTTAATTTCATAAATAAAATCCAAAATAATAGTTTCTAATGCATATAAAATTAAAATATAAATCTTGCATACAAACTCTTAACAAAGCTTTTTCTACCAGATTATTGATATAATAAGTATTACACAAGAGATATTCTGGGTAATCAGTACTGCAATGATGGAGAACCTACAAAGACCAAGGTGGCTTTTACATTTCATTGATCAGAAACTGAAATAACATTGGTCCCTTAAGAAGGGGTAGAGAGACTAAGCTGAGACAACCACAATAAATAAGAGGTGGCTTTATTGTGATGTATCAGTCACAGTTAAAAGAATAATTTACAAGAACAAAACCCCTAAAGCTTCTAATAGGACACAGCTGAACAGTTCTGGGTTCAGGTGAGGTACTTTTAGGTTTTTTGAATTGTCTCAGACTGTAGAATCACCCTCAGAGATACACCATGTAGAATTCATGTATATTTGCTTTGAAGTTAAACATGTCTGAATTGGGAATATTATAAGAAACAATCCTACGGGGACAGGAAAACTAAAGTTTGCACACTAGATTTTATGAGTGTGTCAACTAATACCCCTTTTTCTATGAACTTTGGATCAGAAGACTTAAATTCCTAGGCGAGCTCATACACAAAGCACCCTTTTTTCTCACCATATAGTATATCATTGTGAAACAGATTATGTGCTAATAAACTGTGAATGGCTACAATACACAAGAAAACAATCAAGCTGAAATTCTTTGATGAATTGTTGATGAATGCAGTTAAGCACTGCCTTTTTTTAACCACTTTATTTTCACCATTATCACTACTGTGTTAAACATGGCAGAATTAAATGGTTGAACTAACATTGATTCAAAACTCCAATATCTGCTGTTAAACACTATACTAGAGAATATCCCATCCTTCTTTTGCTAGAACAGCAAAACCCATGCAGTTTAGACAAGCCCTGGGGGAGGAAGGGATATCCCATACCAAAATAAATAGGCAGATTCCCTATTTTATTAGTCACTGTTCCATATGGTCACATATACTTAAAGGTTTCCTTGCTTAGAAATGGCACAATCCCTCACATGCTCATTTGATTCAAATATAGACTATATTTTAACATATAAGCAAACCAGAAAAAAAATCATCTTTTCAGGCGACAGTCCTATTTAGGTGCAGCAGCATAGTATTCTGCAAGTTTTCTGTGGTTCACATAACACTGTCATATGATTGATATAATTGCCTGGCACTCCAGTAAAGAACAGGGATAGGCCTTTTTCTGTTTTTAAAGATGAGTTCTTTTTAATAATTTTATTTAATACACTTAATGGAAAAAAGTATCACTGACTTAAACACAGCATTTTTTTTAGAATAGCTTTATATAATAATAGAACTCTTTGAAAGAATAATCATGACTTGAGTAGCTCTTTCATATAATTTATGTAGTTTTTCACTAATTGACAGAATGAGGAATTGGTAATTAATTTTTTAAAGTGAACAGGGAGTGAAGAAAATTTAATGAAATATTTTAGGACTCATCATGGTACTGTGTCTCTCAACTAGGAAGCAGAAAAAAATGTACCTAATTTCAAGAAGTTGCCTGATGAGATGTGTTTTAGTAGCCATTGTTTGTTTCACTACCACATGGCCACACTCCTGGTTTTGTTTGGAGTCCTTAAAGTTCCTGTCCATTTAAAAAACTTGAAATAAAATATGGGCTAGACTGGGTAGCACGGAGGAACTGCATATTCAGTGATATTCAAGACAAATTTAGTGGAGCCCAAGAATGTCATGACTGGACACGTGTAACACAAATGGTACCACCACAGAAGCGTGAAAACAGCAGCTGTCTGCTGTAGAGATAAATTACTTTCATTGCCTAGATTTGGCTAGGTTACTCTGAGTGGAGAAAAAAGAAACAATTCTAACTAATGTTTCATCTTTGCTACTCTCATCTCTCAAGCTTCACAACTTTTAAGGTTCCTCCTTGCATCCAAACTGTCAGTGATATATTTTAAAATGAGGAGCTTGAAGTGTTTGGCTACCTGGGGCCATAAACCCAGCAGGTCAGCAACAGACATTGTTGGGGGACTTTCCATGGCTTTTGCTGGAATTAAAACAAAACAATCAGGAGGAAAACGTCATGGGTACAGCGATAACTTATTAGTTCTAACACACATATCCCTGCAGATCACAGCAACCTCAATCTGCTTAAAAAATGCCTTCCTTGGGCTAGCCAATCTTTCTATTAAATAGGTCGGCTTTCCCTGGAGCCAAGATCTGCCTCCTTCTGCATGGATTATTATAACAGTACAGGCAGTATTTTGCACTCTGACAATTTCCAAATACAAATCAGTCCTACAAAGGCTGAGATTGTTTATTTTTCCTTAGGGCATTCAGTTGTTCTGATTAGGGACAGAGCAGAATAAATGTTGGATATTAAAACAGCAAAGCTGTTGTGAACCTGAAGTGTTATTTTTAGTTTAATCAACAATAGAGGAAGACTCATAAATGAAAATAAATCATATGACACTTAAGATACGCAGACAAGGATACACTAGGTGACCTGCCAGAAAAGATCACTGTGATAAAGACACAGAGGTGGCAAGAAAGACATCCTGCACAGCTCCAGAGTAGCAAAAATAGGGAAGAAAAAAAAAAATCCAAAACAAACAAATAAACCCCAAATAAATGAAAAAAACACGCCACACCAAGTGGTCTATTATAATTTCTGACACTGCTATTCAACTTATTAACTGTGTAGCTTTATTCAAAAGACACATTTTAAGCTATTTCAAGCTTGTAAATTACCAGTAAAATCAAAGATACTCTGTTTACATGCCATAAAACTTGCCATCCTCCATAATTACAGAAACACCAAAATGAGTGAATGCATCAAGCAAAATATATACACATCCACTACATTTCACCCTTACCTTTTCCTTGGAGCTTCTGGGCCTTAGAAGGAAGAAGATCTCAGGCTACTTGCATGTTCCAAATTGCTGGGAATCAACATGAAGAAAAGTTTTCTTCCCAGCCCATCATGGGTACAAAGTAGCAAGTTTATATCACGTCATCTAACGGTCACAGTTAAAACTTTGGGCAGCCATCGTAACCATTAAATGGAAACTCTAAGGTTTTTTTCCCCAAACTTGGATCACCCCATAGCCACACTTACATAATCTTTACCTCAAAAACCTCATTTCAGCCATGAAAGCTTACACTTTTATAACCTCACTGGGATCAACAACAGCACCTGTTTCTATGACTCAGGGATAATTACCTTGCCTCTGCACACAGAGTTGAAACACCTGACTCAAGACAGGAGTCCTTTGTCCCTGGGCAGGGTCTTTGAGTCTGCCCTGTTACAAACAGCTAATGCATATTATCAGGTTTCCTATTAGATCCTAATCTTTTAGGCTAGATTAGGTAAATGTCAGAATGATATTCTTATGCTTATGAATTATTCAGAATATCTTACATTAAAGTTATTATTGGCACCACCGCAACCTGAAAGAAGTTTAATTTTTGAAAGACTGTAAGTGAATTTACCTCTATCTGGATGAATATTTCTGTGATGTTCATAAATATCACCATTCACATTTCATGAATACATTAAATACTACAGACAGCAAAGCAGCCCGTTTTGCACTGGAGGTATACCTAAAACTGTTCATGAATTACTAAACACTCTGATTTTTAGAACTGTATAACAAAAGCTCATCCAAAAGACACACAGAACTAGAAGTAACATTTAATCTCAACCACATTCTAATTCTGGTCCTTTGTCTTTATTTTTACCCTTTCAATTCTGGGTAAAGAGTTTATTTGCATAAAGTTTTGGGGTTTTTTTTGGTGATCTTTTGGTTGCTATCTGGGAAATTATGAACATATAGGTCTCCGTTCTATAGATAAATTTGTCATTGAGAATAATTTTGCGCAAGGCTTCAATATGTATACAGGAACCGATTGAATGCTTTCAAATACTTCACCTTTGCTAATCCCTAGCACTGTTTGTAATTGCCGTGACTAATCCCAGCTAGTCACTTGGGATTATTTCTGCTTCCTAGCAGAGTGAATCCTGAACATTCAAAGAATACTCTCAACCCATTGGTTATTAATATTGGCAAAATTGCTTAGCACCATAATTGACCCAGGCCCACAAACTCAGAGAAACTTTCTATTGTTTGACTTCAGAAACCAAGCTTTGGATCATATTAACAGCTGCGATTAAAAGCATTATTTGGGGCTGCACCTTTTATGAGCCCATTCTACAGGACCCCATGACAATACGAAGCAACATAAACTAAACACCTTTTCAATATTAATCCAGAAAAATTGAGGTGCAGAAGAAGGAGGAAGGGTGGAGAAGTTTTAGGCACAGATGATCAAAAAGAGACCCTTAGCACATAGTTAAAGTCTCTTTTCCTAGCAGAAAAATAGTAAAACCAGCCTGTCACTCAGTAACAAACTGCTTAAGATGACCAACCGTAAATTGCACCTTTTAGCAAAGGAACAACAGCTCAACATTTGCAGCCAGCTGTACCTAATGGTAAAGCAAAGAGCTGTATTTTTTAGCTGTTGTCATGTCCCAGCCAATAGTCCACCACAAAACAAAGCAGTGTAGGTTTTTTGAGTTTTTAATAGACTTTCTTTTCCAGTATTGGTTGCAACTAACTGACTGAAACAGTAAAACAATCTATCAAGCTAAGCAGCAAAATAAAGATTAATAGAACAGACTGTCCCTCTTCTTTTTTGCCTCAGTCATTTCCTCTAGCATTTCAGAAGTATCAGGAAGGTTAAATCAATGCTAGTTATTCCTAGAAATGAAGGAATTCTCATCCATACCATGGAACTTCCCATAACACTTTCACATTCCTTAAACAAAAACCAAAAACCAAGTAATCTAGCAAATATCCCCCCCCCCAAAAAAAAAAAAAAAAACCAAAAAAAACCCAAAAAAACACAAGCAACCCTAGAAAAATAATTTGAAGCCACACTTATGACAATAAAAACTGCTGCAGATGCTCCATGTTCTGTTTTGGTCAGTTTGCATTTGTAATTCCAGAGACACTACTACTACTACTACTACTACTACTACTACTACTACTACTGGAACTCTTTCTGGATCAAGAAAAGCATTTCATTGCCAAACTCCGCTATTTCAATCAGAGATATGGTTAAGAAGGGCTATATTTTTCATTAAGGATTGTTCTGAAACTCTGGTTCCAGTAGTTAGTCTTTTTATATATGTATATGAACCTCTGCAGATTTAATAAAGTTGAGAAAAAATAGTTTTACACTGACAAAAATCACAAACCATAAATGAAGGAATGTCATGAATAGTAAATAAAGAACAGTATTTTGAAAATTTTGAAGGGAAATACTGAAATCCTGAAAGATTCAATTTGGTCCATAGTACTTGCTATTATTTGGGCAGGAAAGAAAGGGAGAGAAAAACACGGAGTGGCTACTATGAGTCATCTTTACTGTGCCTTAGAGACTATGACACACATCTGGCAAGCAAGGAAGAAAGGAATTTTATGAGGATGGAAGAAAAATACAAAGTAATATGAAACCAACAGATAGATCATTTAATAAACTTGTATTTTTAAATAATTGAACACTACTTTGAACCTAGGAGTGTCCTTCAGTTTACTGCTAATACGCCACAGTTTCACTGCAGAGAAGGAGCTGAGGGACAGCTGCATACACTACAGTAATGCCTTCATTTCTCTTGTGCTACCACAGCACTTGTATTTTCAGTATAGACAATTAGTATATGCACAATAACAACGGTGACAGAATGGTGTGGGTAGATCCACAGCCCTTACTGAACTGTATCAAGGAGGAGGACTCCTCTTGACCTCCAGTCTAGCAAAGCAAAGCAGCAAAGAGAGTGGGAGATGGAGCTGTCATCCTCACACAGACCTTCAGCAGAAAACGAGGGTGGTGGAAGTGAGACAAAAATAACGCATGGCTGACAACCGTTCTCCATCATTACATGGTACCAGGCACTCTGGAGAAAGAAAACACAATTCTTAAAGAGAAAAATGTATTTGGAATAACCTGCACAAACGAGAAGCTCCTGAGGATTGTTCCGCACCCCAGAAAAAGACTCCGTTCTGTCTCTGTAGGTGGGAACAACAAGAACCTAGTAATTTTTTCAATACACACTCATGAATCAGAAAGAGGATAGGACTGACCTAGCAGACCTTTTTTTCTATGAGAAATGAAACAAGTAGACATTGCTACATTTCTTTAAGGAGACTGATTGATTTTACACCTGTTGCATCCCAGGTTTAATATTGGTTGGCTTAGTTGTTACGGTGACAGTGAACAACACTTGTTCAGAGCAGCTTTTAATATGTGGCAGGAAATGTATACAATAAATCAAGCACTCCAGATTGATAAAAGAACAAAACAAAACATAGACAACAGTTGGACACCTATGGTCTTTTTACACAAATACACAAGAAAAAGAAATTTATGAACAAAAGAGAAATGTTTAGCATTGGAAGAGGGCAAATGAACAAACCCTCTCAGTATGAACCTGCTGAAAATTCTTTATTTAGGTTCATCCTAAACCTCTCAAAAGTTTGGATGAGTTTTGGTAAATGAATATTATTCTCCTAATATTTAGTTGTAGGGGCTGCCTAAGCAAGATTAACCCTATCTCTCCTAGGACACGTCTCATGGTAAAATCTACTTGGCTACAAAAGGAACTCATCTGTCTCTGCCTGTGCCCCACTTCGCTTACCTGACCCGACTGTCTGCTAACCCACACATCGCCAAACATTAGTGTGACCAGCACAACATCCTTGAGCTGCTTTGCCATCAATTTCTTTTTTGTTCTGACTATAAGTATGTTCATATATGAAAGGACAGGGAAAGGAGACCGGAAGATATCTGAGGCAAGATTCAAAAACCACCTGACAAAATTAATGTATACTGTAAAAGGCTGAGGTCTTGATGAAAGAAGGAATGATTTTCTGATGAAAAAGTGAAGGAGCAATTTACAAGAGGACAAGATACCCCGGAGCAGGGAGTATGGGAGACTAAACAACGGGATAAGGAAGCCTAATCAAGGCCACACACCTTACCGCCCCCTCACCCCC
>JMFS01031280.1:0-19715 GCA_000699545.1 Podiceps cristatus | reverse complement strand
GGTGGGGTGTAGCAGCAAAGCATCCCGAGAGCCAAAGCCGGTGCTTAATCCCTAGTCAGCGGTCCCCAGGGGTGGCTGATGGAGGGGAGACCCGCTGGGCAGCCAGGCTGAGGCACCCTGGGGATAGGACTAACAGGCCCCACGAGACTAGGGGTGGCTCAAGCACCCGTGGGACCAACCTGAAAAATTTCCCAGGTGGATGTCTCACCGGTGGTACAAGCAGGCTGGGGTGTGGCAGGGAGCTTTTTGGGGTTTTAGAAGTGGCAGATTAAGCCATATACACTTGTGCAACATTTTTTTTTTATTTGGGGTAGGTTAGTATGATAAAAGTCTAAAGTCCTTGTGTATAGGGTCACATCAGCCGCTTCCAAAATGCAGCCACAATTCAGATAGCTTTTAGCAGCTCTTTACTAATTGCAGCATTATGGTAGATACCCAATTTAGCTGCAGAGAGTGGAGGTATTACAGACACCATATCTCTTAAATAACTATCAGAAAGCAGAGCTTTTAAAAATAAACAATAAATTCTCAAAAATGTAATTAGAATGAATAATTTCTATTTCAAAATTTTGTTTCAAATCTGGGTGAAAGTTTAATACTAGATGCAATCTAACCTGACTGATCAGGGCATTTTTTCTGTTAAAAATATCCTTCAGTATAATGTTCAAAATTACTGCATTGTTATTATAAATAATATGGTGTTTATCAATGTCTGAATTATGATAAGAATGAATTTTGATATATCATTATTAAATAAGTTGCCAGCACATTCTGGATGAAATTTCCTAAAAAACCCCAATGAAACCCAAGGTGAAAAAAAACACACTGTGCTGGAAAGGTCAGGAAGTGGATTTAATCTCTCTTTTCCCTAGCAGTTCTGCTTAAGCAGGGTGATGAACAGGAAAAAGACCCTTTAAAGACTCCCCTGACCTCTCTGTGCCTTACACAGGGGAAAAGACAGCTGACCTGCACTGGAAAGTGCTGTAGCTTTGCAGAAGGATGACAATATTTGATACAACCTTAAAATCACACCTTAATGTTAATTTCTAAAGAATAAAGTCAAGAAGAACCAGTATAAATTCAGAGACAGTTTAGTGAAGCTAAAGACTGAAGCTAAGAGATACTGTGATGTGTGATTTAAAGAGCTCATAAAAGCAGACAGCTGGCTTTAGAATCTATGGAAAGCAATAAAGCAGTTAAAAATTCTCCCAGTTGTAAGGCCTATAGATTTCCTTATCTTAAATTCTTTGGCTAAACCCCTGGAGCAAATTGCGGGGTGCATGATGGGAGTTTTCTCTTTCAGTCTGGGGCTCCGGGGGCAGTTTCCCGGCCCCTCTCACTGACCTCCCTCGGTGCACGGTGTCTCCACTGTAGAGGAGCTTGTCTTGGCGGCAGTGTCTAGACATTCCCAGCTACTATCCTTCCTGACAGTCTCATGCCAGTGGTAATTTAAAAATTGTTTGGGATAGGCTATGCCTCATCGACACAGGGAACCAATAATAACCCCCAGTTCAGTGACCCTGGTCAGAGCATCAAAAAGACAGTACAGGCAACCTCAGTTCAGCATTGGGTCAGGAATCGTGACCTCCTCCGACCTTTCTTGTAGATTTAAAATTGTTTTGAGAAAGAGAAGAATAAAAAAGATACAACTCCAGGCAGTTCTGAAAAGCACTCCAGCTTCCTGTACTGTACACATGCATATAAGTAACATGTTTAAACAGATGCAGCTCTGGCAGGCCTGAAAAATTAGGATTTAGATACTTTGTACATTTTTTTAATGGAGTGCACATTGCTTGTATTTGCTTTGAAAACTGAAGTGAAAAGTCTGTATGAAAACGTAATTCTCACTATATTTCATAGAAAAGACAAAAAAGAAGGGCAGGTAAGGTTATTTTCTTTAAAAAATGGAGAATGAGCTAAGCAAAGAAAAAACAAAAAACAAAAAACTGCCCAAACAATCAAAACCACCCTATGTGATTTTTCAGAAAACACTGTCTGGTGGATCAGCTGTCTATACCAGATGAAAAAAATTAACACCAAGATTACTAGACAAATTGCCTTGTAAGTTTAAAATGCGTACAATCGTAGGCTGGTTGGTTTTCAAAGGTTTCCTTTGTGTACACAGCATTTGCAGTCACAACCAATAAAACAAAATATACTAGCACTTTATTTGTGGTTTTGGTTTTGGAATTGCATAACGGTGACTAATATTTTCTCAAAACCTAGTTTATAGTGTTTACTTAGCAGAATTTTCATGCACTGTACCTGGAAAGTATGAAATGTACTTTGTGTGCTTCCAAAGGGTTGTGAAGTCTCAGGAAGAGTTTTACCAGTTTATGGAAAGAGAGCAGAGAGTGTTTCTCCTTTCTGGGTTTTTATATGGGCTGGTACAGATCAGAAAGACGTTAGCCAGAGGAGGGGAGGGAAGAGTAAAGTAACAAGAGCTCTCAAAGAAACATAAACATGTAGAGTAGGCAGATAACTGCAAGATCCAGAAGAACTACACACAGATTTTACAGAGGCAAACTCATTTTAAGAAGACCAAGGACATCAATGCTGTTGCTGTTTACAAAAGAAAAACATATATTTCTGTTACAGAAATGAGACTGTCGACAAAGCTCAGCACTAATGTGTCATGATAGGGACCTGGGCTCTGGGCCATTCCCAGACACAGCAGCGTGTTCCCAGCATTCCCACTAAGGAGGTGGCACGATCAATTAGCTTCTGATCATGCCCAAGCCATCAGCATCCTTCTCACTGGCTGAGCACAGCTCCATCCTAGAAAGGTACAGGTAGCCTCTGTGAGCTGTTGGTCTTGAATTAAACACTCCTTGGAAGTGTGTCAGGAGTTTTTGCTATGTCGAAGTCATTGCTTAAGACTCTCCTCAAACACAGGCAGCTGTCTCTATACTTTGAGACAGCTGATTATATTAATTTATATTATAAAATTGTCTTCTAAAGCTTTAGAGATACACACTGATTCAATTTTTTGTATTGAAAGTTTACAGACTGATCTAATCATGGGAGCACAGGAGACAGGGGCCCTACAGTCACATCTGTAATTTCCCAATCCAGTCCTGGCAAGACTAAGCTTTTGCATCATAAACCGTTCTTAGATGGCTATTCCTCACTGAAGTCCTTTATGTAATTAGGGGTAAGTTGGTCAGTGTTCTCACTGTGAGGAACTGCTGGCCTAGAGTTTAAGCAAATTCTGTAAAAGACGACTCTTAAGTAAAATTCCTAAAGACTTCCTATTCCCATAGACCAGGATGAGAAAGAGGTTACAAGGTCTTATGTTCTCTCCAAGTGAGCTGAAACACGGTATATGCTTGCCAGAAGCCATTCGTATTGCAAATGCTTTATATTTTTTGTTTCCTTCTCTAGCCTTTTCTGGCAGCAGCAGTCACTGCAGAAAAGCAACTGGAAGCAAGAGGCAATTCTGATAACCTGCCTTTCTTAGTGCACAGTCTGCCATGGGCCTGGATTGGCTCAGCTCTTAATGGCGCAGGGCTCACCCAGCACAGACTTTTGGTATCTCTTTGTAATCAGTAATGGCAATTTAAAACAATAGCTGTATGGGGTTTTTTCCACTCTGTTTGAAGTATCACAGCCCCAGCCTGCTCTTTGATGAGAGAGTATGTGCTCAGTAGGGTGTGCAATGTCAGTAAACTGATCCAAACATCCCCACTCACAAGGACTGACTATATCACAAAAAGCTCTAGTTCCCATGGATTCCTTGAAGCTGCAAATTATTGCAGATTAGCTGAAATGTCTGTTCTCCATGCACCCGCTTATAAAGTCTTACTGCCTGTTTGAAACAAGTACCATAGGAACAGCACCCCTCAGCACTGTTATTATAAAGTTCTTTCTTTCCCTTGTGACCTGTAGATGCTGCCATTCTTAAATGGGAGTAAGAGGAGAAAATAACAGAATTATGCAGGCTAAAGTGATCACCGAGTCATGATGAGGAACTTGTAAAGGGCCTGTGTCAGGCTGCAGTTCACGTGATGGCCAGTGCCTCTTCAGAAAAGGAACAAGAATCTGAAAACCATTGGTAAAAGGGGGAAAAAACTAGTCTTGAGTTATACGTCTCCGAATATGAGGCCATAGCACTGTGTGCTAAATGGAGGTTGCAGGGGGCTGGGAAGCAATTATGGTTAGCGTCTGCAAATGCGAGAAATGTGATTCAGCGAAATAGAGCTGCGCAGGCACTGGTGCACTGGGCCCCTGGCCAAGGGGCACATTCCTCCACAGAACTCATGAGCCTCACTTGTCCCTGAAGGTCTCGCCCAGGTCTCTCTGGGTTCATATCTTTTGTATTATGCTGAATGTTTCCCTCCATGGCTGCATCAGTAGATGACTGAAGCGGGAATCCAATTAGTCTTTTGAGCAAACAAATAATAATAATAATAGAAGTAATAATAGGAGTTATGATAGCTCTGGTAACTACAGTGTTACTGGTGCTAATAATTAGTTGCTGTAATTTTAATATAGTAGTAGTAGTGTAAATTATTAAATCTTCATGAGAACATCCACCAGGAAAGCCAGGCAACCAAAAGAAAATCACTTCTAAAACTTAACATCAAATTGATTAATTTTTAAGGCCTGAATTTCTGCTTCCCATGGGGGCTGATAGGGGAAGAGAGAGAGGTTAGACCCAACTAGATGCTATTGTGTTTCTATGGCAACATAGTGTTTCAAGTAGCCTCTGCTATTACCTATGATTGGTAAAATCACTAGACAGTGTATGAAGTGGCTAAGAGAAGCAGCAGCCAATAAATGCAGAAAATCCTTAAATCAAAGAGACACAGAAATAAGAGATGGAAACAACCTGTTAGATCATCTTGCTCATTCCCTGAGGCCCTGCACAGTATTATTAACAGTCTCAAGAACCTTGAAAAATCCTAAAAATTCCATCCAAGACACTTGTAAAAACTTACTGAAGGGGAGAGCAATTTCTCAGGAAGTTATAAAAAATCTTCCTAATCAACTTTCAGTAAGTCTAAGCGTACTGTATGGAATATGCTTAGGCATCATGTTTTCTAGCATTTGAGAAATGGGATGCATGACAGAGGTTTCAGGGTATTACTTACCCTAACACCGGTACTTTTGACAAAAATAAGACCTCCTTCAGTATCAGCTGTATTCCACTGTATTCTCCATCCCAACCTACCTTCCTACAGAGGACAGTTTTTGACACGCTTCCTCGGAACCATGGTTTACACTTGACCAGTGAGACCCCAAGGAAACATTAAAAGCTTGAGTGATTTTGGAGAATTTTGGTAAACCTGAGAGCTTGCTTTGACGTGCCACAGTACTCCAAATCTCTCTTACAATCATATCAGAAAATGCTATGTGAGACAGACAAAATGTTCACAACTAGCTGCATCCAACAAAGAAACACAAGTCATTTTAATTGCAGGTGACCCACTTTGACTTTCTGGGGCAAATATGAAAATCTGACAAGCTGTTTACATTGCCTACCATTTCTATGTACTTCAGCTTCTGTCTGCCATGTATTTTTAAAAACTCCAATATATCCTTTGATTACCTCAAAAAATTAAACAAAAAAGAGGTCGGGGCACTATCTGAAAAAAGTCAACCAATTATTAAATAATACAGAATAAGAACGAGACCAACATAGCCAGTGATTTCAAGCAGCCATCAAGAAAAGAATAACTTTCTTGAATGTATCTCAGAGAACTATGATTGGGATCCTGTCTGTATGAGAGATCAATGCACCGATGCCATGCCAGACTTCTGTTATGAGACCCATCAGCTGGAAGAAGGGAGTCAGGAGAAGATGACTAATAGGAAATAGGGGAAAAAATAATTAAAAACACAAAAAAAAAGGAAAATTACTTGTTTTTACCCTTATTGCTTGTGCTAGTTCTGTCTTTGCTGTGTTACAAAAAGGCAATCATCAATTAACTAGGTTTAAGTAACATGCTGGTATTAACTTGGAGTTTTACAACAGTACACAGTGGTGAAGCTTGCTCTTCTAATTTCAGGTTTCTATATCCGGAATTGCCTTGATGCACAGGAAGCCATAGGGAATGCCTACATCTTGCAAGTGCCAAAGTATCCTAGTGGGCTGGACTCTGCCAAAGCACACAAATTCCACTCTCGATAAAATTTGAAAAAAAATAAAAATAAAATCAGGTGGTATAAGACTGGAGAAATTTACCTGTTTTTTTTTTTTTTTTTCTCAGTATTGCAAAGCATTTGAAGACTTGATGGTGGAAGCCTGTGCCCTTCTACCAAGAGTGATCTAGACCTATCAGGACAAATACTCCTCTTATATAAAACTATGTTGCTCTAGAATAATTGGCGAAAGCCAGTGGGGTAAATATGTGTGTGCTCAGGCTAAGGGAAAATAAGTCTTTTCCATAGGTATTGTATGCTCTTTTCATACAGACCTATGACTGCAAGTGTGAGTTCAGCAGCAGCACATATATATATTTCCTAAAGGAGTGCTACCTTTATTGTGGCATTAAATTATTACTCTGCTACATAACACAGTTACCCAGGCAGCCACATTTTCCATGTCCATAGCTATGTCTACAGAAGTGGGTTAGATGTCACAAAATTTTTGAGAACAGGCTGAATATTGGCAACACGAGGCAGGAATATGTCTCCTTGCCATGCTCATCTGCCTCCCCAGCCTCTCCCTGGCTGCAAGAGCTCAGCAACGTGCCAGGGCAGCACGAGGCTCACTCCGTTTTCCCATGGTCTGCACCTCCTGTGTCTCAGCTGGGCTGCCTGGGTGCATCTCATCCCTGACCAGGGCTGGCAAGGAAGAGGCCACTCGTCTCCACGCAGGAAGCTGCCAGGATAGTACTTCTGCAGCTGCTGATCCAAGCTCTTAAATCTATCAACAACTGGGCGGGCAGTAATAATGCTCAGCAGCCGATGCAGAAGTGCTGGCATCTCTGCACAGGCTTTGTTTTCTTGCAACCACCTATTGATCACACTTGGCCTCTCAAGAAAAGAAAATATGACATCTCATCCCATATTTTTATTCCCATACTTTATCCCATTTGCTGTTCTTGCCAAGCATGGGACCCTGATTGGGTTCATATTCAGGACTGACTCCTCTTCTGAAAGAAACGTGGACTTTGAAGCTAGCCCAGGCTGTGATCATGTTACCAGCCTGGTTGCATTCCCAGTGAAAATGAGCGTTATTTTATTTACAGATAAAAAATAAAAAAGTAGTGTCATCTATTATCCCAAGGGTGGTGTTTGCATTAATTTAGCAACTGCTTCCAAGGAGCTACAGAGTTCAAGAGCATTGCTAAACAGGGAGAGCCCATCCTGGATTGAGTTACTGACAGAATTACAGCTGACACTAAGAACTGCTTGAAATGTCTTGAGGGGAACTGCAGACAATGGGCTGTATTATTTAGCAGAATAAAGGTGAAGTTACAGGGGATACTTGAGACCAAGAAAGGCAGAGTCAGTGAGTCTACCACAAGCGTGTGCTGTAGTTATAGTAACAGCTAGCAGGGATCCCAGATCAGGGAAAGGAGGAGTTAAACTCAAAGTCAAGAAAGTTAATTGCTGAAACTTCAGTGATTTTTATTCTTTCTTCTCCCAAGATGCAGCCACACATTGGACCATCAGACATATTCTTTGCATACTGTTCTATCAATACCTTCCTTTTGCATGAATAAAGATGTTTCCAAAGCAGAGAATCTCCTCCACTCTGAAGCTGAATATCTTTCCCTGAAGGCTGAGACTCTAGATAGTCTCAACAATTTTTACACCAGTCCTGCCGAAAGTGAGACAGCAGAGGGTACAAACTCATGGCCTCCTCTGGGAAATGGCAAAGCCTGGTATTAACACCATTCCAAAGAAAATGGTCAGTCTGCACAACATTCCCATACTAAACAGCATTTTGAAGACATCATTTTATCCTCAGCTAACAAGGCCTGAGTACTCTGAGATCAGACAGCATTGACGCAGGTTTTGCCAGAAGCTCACTGCAGGCTTCTTAGCGAGGACCCAGCTCATCACCGCTCCCACAAGCCTGACAGGATCCATCGTGGAGAAGCACAGAGCTGCAGGGGTGCCAACACTTGTGATGAGAAGGGTGGGGAACCTACTCCAAAGCCATCCTTCCATCTCCTAAGTTCATGTGCCACAGGCCTGTTCATTCCCCTTCTGAATTCACGTGCAACAAACAGTGAAACCACCAAGAATGTTTCTGGTGGGGGAACTCCAAACTATGTGGAAGTGAACTTCCATGCTTATATGCTACAAGTCTTTGCACCCAATTTCTTAACTCAGTCTCTATGAGAAAGAAAATTTAAAAGCACCACAGAAGCTGTCTGACCATTCCCTGTTCAGCAGCATAGCTTGAATTCCAAATATTTATAATCATTAAATCATTAGTGCAAAAGATGAAAAAGCATTTGAGTTAGTCTTTAAAAACCATAATATATTCAAGGTATTTTACAGGCAGAAAATGAGAATAAATTTGTCAAAGAAATTATTTGCTGAAAATTATTCTATAGAGTCCTCATATTTCCTAAAGAAACCAGGCACAAAATAAAATTTAAAAAAAAAAAAAAAAAAAAGTTTAGTTCAGGTTCTAATACCAATGTTTATTTACCATGGGGATATTTTACAATTCCCCCATTTCAGTGGAGGTGGTGAAATTCTGTTCCAAGACAGGTGCGATATTTTCTTGACAAGTATCAAGTGCAGGTAGTAATATGTTATCAATAGTGTTGAATGAATCTCCTGTCTGTAATTAGCTATGAAAGCATAAAAGTCTTGTGCTCTGCTAGTGGGAGAGGTTTATTGCATTGTGGGTAGGGACAGCGGTCAGATTTTTCCCATTTCACACATGCATGTAGTGCTCAGCTAGATATATCTGCACTTGGCCATTTTGTGGAGACTATATGAAATTTAGTCAGATGAGTTTCTTTTAGTGCCCCCATGTCAGGGCAGCTCTTAGCCTCTTGAGAAAATCTACAGAGAACAATAAAGCCCAATTGTCCAACCAAGCTCAGCAATTGTGTCAAAGCACTATCAGGGGGTTCAAAATAATTTTTCACTCAGTGTTTCTTATGAGTAGTTTACTCTCTACTTTAAAACTGCTCCTCTTTACTGCATATATGCACCATTACTTCTAGCACTGCTCAAGACTTCTGAGCAGGAAACAAGAATTGCCTAAATGCTAATTTTGTTGCTTAGTGCAGTTGGGGCATGAGCTAGAAACAATTAGCAAGAGCTAGCAACCTGTCAGGGGTAAGTACGCATCCCACAGCACCTCTCAGAAAGCGCAATAGCAGGTAATGTGATCCCATTATGAATTACTTTATTCTCTGCTTAACTGGCCTGAGAAGGAAGCCATAAAAAAAGTCTCAAAATTGCATTTTTTTTTTTTCTTTTGCATGAAAGAGTATTTCCAAAAGCCATAGAGATAGAGCTGAAGATTGATTTCCAGAATTGTCAGAATCAAGTAGAAAGCTGTCTGCTGTGGCTAGATTACTCTATAAACAGGCCTGTGTTTAAAAATCTGTTCCTACAGCTTTTTACAGTAAACTACAAAAGAATAAACTTGCACTAATAATCTTAAGGGTTCAATTTCCACCCTCATATGTTATGACACTTACAGCTAACACTGATAGTTTCTTTTCACTTCCTGGCCCTAAACCTCTATCTGTAACTAAAGCAAAACCCAGGCAAACAGAACACACTAAGGAGAGGTGGGTAGGACTGAAGGAACCTCCAAATCCATGCATTCTGCTCCAGGTCTGACGGTTCAACTGACTGGAACGTCTCTATTAGCAGCAATTTTCATATTAAAGTCAGCTGAATGGGCACCTTCCCATATTCACAAGCATAAACTGTATTTGCTGCTCCTCTGTATTGTGGCTTCAGTCACTTTAGCACTATCTCAGCCTCATCCATGGGATGAACAGATACTGTGGTTTTCTGAGCAAATCTTGTGAATTTGCACTACAGTGCCTGAAATTCAGGGGCTGGGCTCCAGCAGATGGGCACTGCTAAATGCAAATAGACTAGATAGAAGGAAGAAATTCTTTACAACGCGGGTGGTGAGGCCACAGGCTGCGCTGCCCAGAGAAGTAGTCTTAGAAGCCCCGTCCCTGGATACATTCAAGGCCAGGTTGGATGTGGCTCTGGGCAACCGGATCTAGTGGCAGACGGCCCTGTTCATGGCAGGGGGTTGGACTAGATGGGCTATTAGAGGTCCCTTCCAGCCCGGATGATTCTATGAATCTAAAATCTTCTAATTTGAACCTAATTTCTACATGATTTTTATTCCTAAACTTCACAGTCCCAGTCCCCATATTGTTCTGTACTATGCTCTTTGTCAAGGTAACTGTTGCAAGTATCGCAAAGTACAGGAGAGGCCCAAGTAACGCTTTCACTGACGGCCAGAAGCCACGCACAAGAGCAGCCCCTCGTAGCAAAGCACTGCGCCTGTGCTTTGTACGGTGCCGGATCCCAGGGTGAGGCCCCTCATTGGCAGCATGTGAGGGCGATGTGCTTCTGGTAGCCTTTCCCAGGAACCTCAGGTTGAATTTTATTTCTTCTTCGAGGCCATGGAAAACGCGGGCCAGTTTTCTTCTGTTTCCTGCACAGAATGCTGATAGGAGATAGGGAGAGTCTGCCCTGACGACACCCGACTGCACCTACTGCAGCTCTGGCAACTGAACGGGGCTGTGAGTCCGTCCCACTTGCTATCAACATTGCACCAACACTTCAGCATAGGAGCAACTGGCATTACTCCTCTGCCAGCCTCACCTGCTAGTCTGTAAATGGACAAAAAGCTACACTTTCAATTACGTAGGCTACGGTCAGAAAGGCCATCATCATCCACAACAGGAGGGAAGAAGGTGTGATTACTGTCAGCAGCCACTAAATCATTATCCTCCTAATTACTGACAACCCAGCCTTTCATGTGTTGGGAGAAGGGTGATTCCCTTCAGAAGTGCTTTCTCCATAGCTGCGCTTCAGCAGCAGCATTTCTCTTTGCGGACCACCACCCCTCCATGTGATTCCTCCCTGCCCTTCCTCTTCTCTCCTGCCTTTTCCTTCCCCACCTTCGCACAGCAGGACTCGGCTCTGACAGGACTCTGCAGGAAGGCAAGAAGGAATCCCTCCTCCCCTCCATGAGCAATGGGAGATCATTCCTCACGTATTTTATTCCATATTATTTTGACATTCTTAACTTAAAACAAGATCATTTGGCACTTGAGCCAGCAGAGCAGCATCTCCTTTTGATCGCAGGTCACTGCTCAACTCCTGCTGTGCTGCCTCACAGTTTGTGTTCAGTAGCTGTGCTGGGAGCTTACTGAAAACAACTGCGACTCCAGGCAGAGCACAGTACAGATGGTCCTTTGCAGAAGTCACTCACAGCAATGAAAATCAAAGCGAAACAACAACAAAATCTCTGAGCCACACAGAGTGAAAGGCTGCTGAGACTGACTTTATATTTTTGCAGAAAAACAAAGCAAAAGCTCCAGAATGTTTTGCCTTGCCAAAAGCCCTCAAATCTAATATTGATGCCTTGCCTAGCCCCAAACTGTACAATTGTAATATTTTTTCGTAGAGACTGGTGAAACAGCAACTGGTGTGAACTCATATACATCTGTTACAAAATTCTGTCAGTGATGCTGAAGAGTTTTCCCTCTACCTTCTGGTAATTCAAAGCAGTATTTGACATTTTTGTATGGAAATCTTGTGCTGGATGTTCAGCAAGATTCAGAATGGGGCAAAGCATTTGGGAGAGCTGACAGCCACGTGCTGCAGTGGGCAGCTGCTCTTCTGCAGAAATGCGGGTTACGTTAAATTTGGGGCCAGCAGCCTGAGCGACTCGAGGTGCAGTGTGAGAATTTGGCCAGAGGGTCCCTTGGCCGTCCTGCCAGGCTGCAGGGCAATGTGAGAGGTGAGAGGAAACGCATGTGAGACCTGCGCTACCATGGATACTGAAGCATAGTGGGGACATGCCTTGGAAAACACTGTGATGGTGTAAAACAGTCACAGGAGCTTATGACACGACCTGACCTGAAGTTCCCTGTTCAAAGGCACCTCCTTGAAACAGGCATTGACACCGAAGAGCGACAGCCACCAGCCTCCCTCCCGCCTCTCCTCAGCATTGGGTCCTGGGCTGTCTGTCACCGCTCAGCCAAGAGCCACGGAGAGCACACCTCTGGTGCCTCACTGACTGCCCCAGTCCTGCTCTGGGAGGGCCCAGGGGTGTTTTGGTAGAATGAGGAGATATTTTACTCCCCCTGTTTATTTACGCACAATCATTTGACTAGGCCAACCTGCTGAGATCAGTCTCTCACCTACAGGGGTGACCTGCCTATTCAATACTCATGGAACGGAGCAGGGCTGGCCACTACACATCTATGCTACTACTGTGGTGTCGACTACCCCCTACCCTACCCACAGAAAACCTTCCAGATTTAGCACACATGTTCTGGCATGCCATCTGATCCAAATTAGAGTAGGCCTGTGCTGGGTTCCCTTGCTCAGCACTGAATTCCAGCTGCGGTAAGCCACTAACGCTGTTACACCTAGTCTCTAATTTGAATGCATTTTACATTTCAATATATTATGTCTGAATGTTAAAAATTTCCACAAGAGGTGGATTTTTTCCTACTCCATCAAGTCAACCTGCAGTGCAGTCAGCCTCCAGAAAGCCAAGATTTGGCATAAACTGTCCCCTCTACCGCCAAGGCCTGTAGAGGCAGAAGACATGCTGGAGGGGAGGGTGGCAGCAAAGCATCGGGGACACAAGCCCCTTCAGCAATACTTCTTAGAAAAACTTTTATTATAACAAGACTTTTTGTCAAAAAGGCTATTCTGACAAACCTTAATTTTTCTGTCAAGTTTTTTCAACTCCAAGGATAAAAGCTTCCACAGGAAAACTTTCATTTTAGAATTTTTTCAGTTTTGAACATTTTAAATATCCCTTTTTAGTATTATATAGAGCTTTAATTTTTTTTTTGTTTGCCTTTTTTTTTTTTTTTTTTTTTTTTTTTACATATTTCATAGCATGTTAGTAGAAGTAATGTGCAACAAACTACCACCTGTAGGGCCTATGATGAATCAATTTGGCAAACAACCCGAGGGGGGGGGAAGCTATTGTTTTAATTGGAAGTAAATAGCAACTGTCTTTAATGACTTCAAAAATACTAGAAAGATTGATCTATTTCATTGCATCATTATCACATCCTCAAAAACAAGCAAACAAATAAAACCAACAGGGAGAACCCCTGTGTGACATTCCAGAGAAAGTGGCCCAGCCTAGAGGCTTTGTGGGGCTTGACGGACACACAGGAGACCTAGGACATCCCTGTCCCATCCAGACCAGTTTTCTGTGAAGATGAGAAGCATCTCCAAGAGCAGTGCCCCCATGTCACCTTTCCCCAACATGCCAAGGATGGCATTAAAATACTTAACCAGGTAAAGGCTCCCTTGCTACTTTCAAGGCATACATGGGCCACTGGACTGAGACTAGAATTCAAGTATTCTTGTGCCCTGGGAAGCTTTGTTAGCCATGGCAATGTAGCTTTCTCTCCTACCATCATCCCTTCTGGACACTTACCTTTTCAACAAGCCCATGCCTTTCAGTTCAGGACTGCTGGTGTTAGCCTTTGAGAAGTTTCCTGGTCCACTGGCCAGAGTGGAATGGACCAGCTCTCTGCCCCACTCGAGAGCTCTCTGTGTTGATTTTGTCTCACGGCTCCCCCCAGAACTCCTGAGCACTCAGCAGGTCATTGCTGGGACTTGGAGGCCCTAGGAACATCACTAGCAAAAACTCTTCTCACTTCCTCCACCTCCACCCCACCACGACATTGTTGTTTGTAAGTCAGAGCCTCTGCAACTTGTGCCAGCCCTTTGAATTGTGAAAAGGCTGAAAGCACTAAGGGAACACCTGGCTCTGATGATTTACAGGTGCAAACTGATTGCCCATGTGACTCTAGGAGCAGATTCCACATACCCAGTACATATACTCGGTGTGACAGCCACAGGTTAGACTTTAATAAGCAAATATCCATACACTGCCCCATGGAAAGCTCTAGACACAAAGTCCAGGCAAGATACTCAGAGCTCAACTAACACACACTTTCCCAAATTTATCTGCAGGCTGTATGATAGAAGTGGCACCACCAGCATTCCCCTGTGCCACCCTCTCCTTCCTGCACAGGGCATGCAGCAGCCAAGGGGTATTTCAAATTAGCTTCTGCATGAAGAGTTACACAAGGTGCCTCCAGTACCAGATGAAATTAAGATGGAAAGGCAGTCTGTACAAGGTCAGCTTTTCACTCAGGCCAAAACAATATTAATGATAAGGGTTAAAAACAAGATAAGGAACAGGAGAAATAAACAGCCATCTTCACAGAAGCTAAGGGCAATTTCAATTTACAAATTTCAGAATTTGTCTTGGATTATAATTAGGCTTAACAAAAGGAAACAATGAACTTCAAAGGAACACAAGCCGTATGTTAATTGCATCATGCTTATCTAAAAGTAGCTTGTTTTCCTTTCAGCTGCCCCGTGCCCTCGTTATTAAAAATCTGGTATTCCAGACAAGGACAGTATCTGTTGAGTTGAATCCCTCCCCATCCAGAGTGATGACATCTACTCTGGGTCCGATTAGATCTAGAGCTGGACTGCCAGTAATACTGGCAGCAAACTGACAGAGTCCTCCTGTCCCAGCATATGTCTTTCTCCCTCTGCATTGTGGTAGATTCACATCCTCCTGTTGAAGATGTGCAGCATCAATGCAACTGCTTCTGTCTTTGGAGCATCCTATTGCCCCAGCAAAGGTTCTTGTTCACCTGCAAATGAAGAAACATGCAGCTAGTGATTTTGGAAAAGGTTCAAAAAAGAAAATCTTATACCAATAACTATGCTTTTGTCTCGGTTGTTTGGGTTTTTTGGGTGGTGTTGTGTTTTTGTTTTTGGTTTTGTTTTTTGGTTTGGTTTTGGTGGTTTTTGGGGCTTTGTTTGTTTGGGGTTTGTTTTGGTTTTTGTCTGACAGAGCCTTTTAGGCTGTGTTCATCTTCAAATATGACATGCAAGAAAGGAAGCAGGTGCAAACCATGTTCCTGAGTATTTTTTCCACCATAGGCAAGGAACAAAGGCACAGTCTTACCAGGCTGCTGAGGCGCAGCAGCCACTCACCATAGCATCAGCACAGCAAAATTCCTGGGGCAAAAGCTGAGCTAGGATTCCCAGGAAACTCTGAAACAGAAGGAACAAGTGGCACACAGAAACATCAAATTTAGGTTTTAGAAGTTCAGAGGACCTTGTCTAAAAATATCCCTGCAGACTTACAAGTCAGAAAGTCAGAAAGAGTATCAGCTACACCCAGCTGATTACGCAGCATGCGTATTTTGGAGACAACATGATTCACATTAGAAATGTGCCAAATGTCAAGAAGCAGCAAAGGCGAGCTGCTTGCTAAGGGATGGCAGCTAAGTGTGATGGCATGGCTGGCAGGTTAGAGACTTTTTTATCCAGGGCTTGTCCTGGAGTACCTGTGCAAGGTAGGCAGAGCAGGACAAGCCCAGGCAGCTGGTGTCAGCAAAGAGTCCAGATCATCCAGCAAGTCTGTGGCGATGAGGCAGGTCCAGGGTCAGGCCACAGTGTCAATCCACAGGCCAAGGTGAGGTGCAGTGAGGGTAACTAGCACCAGAGACATACTTTCATCTGCAAATTTCCTAGTGCAATATTAGTTAGATTAGTTCCTAGTTCCATATTGCCAAGGTGAGGTGCAGTGAGGGTAACTAGCACCAGAGACATACTTTCATCTGCAAATTTCCTAGTGCAAGATACTTTCCATATTAGTTAGATTAATTTGAGGAATCTAAAAAAAAAAGGGGGGAAAAAGAAGTCCCCCCCAAAATGAACAGGTTGTGTTTAAAAAAATTAAACATAGGATAAATAAACAATAAAGAATAAATAAAACGTGTGCTGATCACCGCTCACTCAGCCCTCACTCCACTCCTGTCAGGGTGAGGGTCAGGAAATGGCTGGTATGAACTGCACGTAAAATGCTGAGACAATGGCCAGATCCTGCAAAGCTTGGAGGGACAAATACAGGCATAGAAGTGATGGCATCTTAGAGGGGATACTTCTTCACTCCTCCTCACCCATGCCTGTAGGTACCACCTCTGCCAGAGCTGGATTGGGCTGAAATGGCTCATTTCCAGCAGGAGTACATTCCTCTCAGCACTGTAGCTCAGCACAGTGCTAAGCCTGCTGCACATATGCCTGACCAGTCCCATCCAAACTCACGTCACTTTCCAGTCCCTAGAATGCCAGGATGCCCGCCATCCACAGCAGCACTCTGCCATCCCACGAGGACTGAATCCTCCCTCCCTGTGCTGCTCCCCCACAAAGCCAGTGCAAAAGGCCCTGGGTCTGCTGACTGGGAAGGTGAAGAACAGGAGTTGCCCATCCAGCCAGATACCTTCTCCAACAACCTGCTAAGTGGAGAAAGAACCGGTACCCAATGCCAGCTTGTTTGAGTTTGCAGGTGATTAGATCTCTGTCTCAAGAAGAAAATGATAGCTGTTTTGTTCCCTCACTCCAGCCGAATACTGCAGCTTTATGCTCAGCAGACAAACAGGAGGGAAAGTAATTTTCCCTGACAGCGAGGCCAGAAGAACAGCAGAAAATCTCTCTTACTAAGCAGCTTACTGGTTAAACCTAAGCACAGTCTCTAGGAGCGTGAGGCCAGCAGGTAGGCAGCCCGCTGAGGCAGGGAGAACATGGCGGGAGCGGCGGCTGCCTCTGCTGATAACGAGATGAGACTCACAATGTTGGGATGGCTCGGTTGAAAGAATTTTGGCTGCAACCAGGGAAAGTCTTAAGAAAAATAATGTTCCCTGACTTAGCTATTTTTGTTTCAGCTGCTTCCTAGATAAATTCCACTGTATAGCTTAGAAAAATGGCAGGTGGGGTGGGGATACTGTTCAGGATATTTGGCTCTGGCTTGGTTTAGACCTATTTTTACCCACGAAGAGTCATTTTACACCCCAAAGCATGCTTTCTTCTCCATCATGACCATTCAGGTGCCTTTGTGGGACCAGGATTAAAGGAGTGATCAGGTGGTCAGCAGCTTTGAGTTTCATTCCACTGCTGGTCACTAGCAAAGGTTCAGTATTGGGCTCGTTTACCTCATCCCATGAGATGAGGCTCAGAACAAAGCAAGCAGTGCCAGCTGTCTATAGAAGACATACAAAAAGACAACACATTGAACTGTGTGGGTTGCTCGCCAACTCGAGAGATTACTTCATGAGCTTGATTTGGTCTACTGAACAATATCCATATCCTGTCACCACTGGGCAAGGGGGCAGATAATACCAAAATAAAAATCAGTCAATAAGAAATACAGGTAAAGAAGTAACTTTATTGTGTGGCATTCCTATCAGCAGGTAACAAGGCAAGGCAATTTAACAGTATTAAAACAGGGCAGGTAAATTGCCAAATCCCAAAATAATACAGAAAAATACATAAACTTAGGCAATGATGCAAAAGAAGATGTGCTTTGTGGTGTAAAATGACTCTCTGTAGGTCAGAGAGACACCCTCCTGGATGTCAGTTTTTCTGAAATTGGCATAAACTGCAGTGAGAAAGGTTAGGCGTAAGATATACACACTGGACAAGTGCCTGGTAAGGGTGGACGGCAAACCTAAAACCTGTTTCTCCCAGGTCTGGCAGACAGCATCATAACTGAACTCAAGTTAAAAAGCTACCAACCATTTCAACAGCCAAAGTCTCTTTCATTAAAAGTGTGTATATATATTTCATTTATTCCCAAGTTAGAAGTTAATCTTCCCCTACAGATTGTTTCTTAAAGCTGTTCCTATTTGCATAATTAAAATGAGGATACTAGAATCTTTTCTGTGCCTTTTTTTTTTTTTTTTTTTTTTTTTTTTTTTTATTAACTAAAAGGCAGGGGCACCACCTAATGGTGAGTTAAAACCGTTGGCTTTTTCTTTCTGCAGTTGGCTAGCTATTATACCAACGCTGACACTACAGATAGCAGAGACAAAATTGAACTGTTCAATTGAGTTTGAACTGTCAATTACTAATCCTGAACATTGGCAAGATTGATCAGTGTTAACACACAGACACCCCCCCGCTCCTGCATCCTCAGCCCCTGTGCATAACTGATCTTAAGAGAGAAAACAAAGCAAAGAGGCTTTTATGCCAACTGTATGTTAAACTTAATTTCCTAGAAACTACGTTATTCTAGTGCAGGAGGAAAAAAAAAAAAACAAAAACAACAACAACCCTGACTATAGTCCAGGATTTGTAGTGACATTCCAGCCTCTCCTTGCTGAGCAATATTTCAACTGGAGACCTGCAAAGGGGACAGGTACAGGTCCTCTGGTAAGTCATAATAAAAAATTTAAATTAACTTCAAAGTGAGTGTTTATCTTGATAAATTATTTTTACTCATGGGCTCCTAAGTTTAGCCCAAGGATTTTGCTTTCTGATGTCAGAGTAAAAACTAAAAGAAAACAAATCAAAGGAAAAATTGCCCAGTTAGTAAAATCAGTGTATCACTCCTCACTGCATAAAATTGAACCTTCTGCTTTCTACGGCCACTAGGAAATTAAAAATACACAGTCACTAGTCCCAAAGTCCCTAACAGTGTAGAGACTGCATGGGAGTGCCGCTTTTGGGAACTCTAGTATATTTGAGATAGTTAATTGTTCACAGTAAGATGAAACCAACTTCTAGATGAACATTCCTCACACTGATCAATTCAGCAGAGGAAAACCCTTAACAGCTCACCAGTTTCATTTCTGTACACGTAAAAGGTTTGGGATGAGCGGGTGGCTAAAGAATCTACCGCTAAGGGAAAGGAACAGCCAGGAGAATCCTTACTAGGGCAGCCTTGTTCCAGTGCACACTCTGGCTAGACTGTGCAAAAAGAGGACAGAAAAGGCAAATTCATAAGGTTTATATCTTGCACTTATATGGATCAGGAAAGGACCACAGGAGACTAAATATCTAGGACAGGAGCCCTACTAAGCAAACAATATAAAATTCGCAGAGTCTGGGCAACAGCCGCCCACTTTCACTCACAAGGCTCACACAGGCAGTGTTGTGCTGAGCACAGAGCAGGGCTGTTATTTGTCCCTGCTGTCATCCTGTGATTGCAAAGTCCACTGCTGGGTCCACAGTGGGAGGAAGGAGAAATTGAGGATGGGAGCAAAAAACTTAGAAGCATCCTTAAGGTCCTTAGAAGTGGACCAAATCAAATAGCAAAATTGTCCCTGGTTGGCCAAAGAAACGTGAACACCCTTCATACCTCAAAGCTGGTACAAGCAAAACAGAACTGCAACATATTTTTTAAAAGGGGCGGGGGCAGGATGGGGGATTGGACATGACCACAGATGCTGCCAAAGCTGCTTTGTGAAATAAATCACCTCTGTGTAACAGGTGCCACAACCATAGCTTCTCAATGCCCACTTCATCAGATGCAAGTGGAGAGAGGGAAAGGAAACCCAAACTCTGTATTATGCTGTTACCACCGAAGACAGGCCATGAAGCTGGGCAAAGGCAATATTTTAAAAATCAAAACTGGATTTATCATTTAAATAAAACTGCATTTGAAAAATATTTCTCAATAAATCATAGAAACATAGAATCATCCGGGCTGGAAGGGGCCTCCAATAGCCCATCTAGTCCAACCCCCTGCCATG